>JARQOC010000002.1:723217745-723242367 GCA_033576535.1 Allobates femoralis
TCAAAATTTCCTTAGTACTGCACAGGGTATACAACAAAATCACCTGCAGGTGATGATTCGAACCTCTGTGCAATGTTATGAAAATCTGTAATGTCGGAGGCCACACAGTTCACAACCCTTGAACTATCCTAAGGTCAGACAGTTCAATTCCCAAGTACTGAACAACCATATTAATACTGGTCTAACATAACTAGTAAGGGAATCAAGCTTTATCTCCAACTAGGATAGCAACAAAATGTTGGGATGCCTCCTTCACAAAGCATTAAAGGGGTTGTCCGACTAGCCAGTTTCCAGCAATGTAGTCTATTCTGGCCAGGAGTAAGCACATCACATACTCGCAGCCATGTGACCAACCTGTTCTGGCACCAACATCGGAGATGTAAGGATTCACAAGTCTGCAGTCACACAGAATGACTGCAAACTTGTTTTAGGCCAGACACCTCTTTAAAGCACAAGTCAGTGTCACACTTTCAACCCCCCTTTTCCAGTTGTGTGTTCAGTTTCTAAGAATTATTCAGATTCTTTCAAGAACTAAAATCTCAACCTCGTATCTGAATGGGGTTGAATGCGCAGGTAACATTGACATCTGTATTCCTCACTCAATTTTCTGCAACCAATTGTATGATATTTCTTTTAGGTGAGGTTCACACATCTGCGCTGTAGCCTCAATTATAGCATCTTACTGTGAAAACAATATGGAATGAGTCTACTATTCCAATGTGAACCTTTTGATAAAAGGAAGCACGGTCATGGGGTCTCCTCTGTTTGTGCTTAGGAAATCTTTAGTGTCAATTTGAGACAGTAAATCATTGTTCTCCAACCTGTGATTTCAATTGCTGAAAAACTACAAATCATATTCATTGACCTCATACAGCCATCTGAGTGCTGGAGGTTGTACTTTTCCTTTAGGTGGGAAACATCTTTCAGCATAGGGTGAAGGGTCACACTGAGGCTGTACAGCTACAGGATATCACTGGTTGAAGAACTAATCACTGCTGCTTCTTACCTACATGAGCAATGGATGTATGCCCTAATGTGATACTGCAGAGCTATAACATGTAACACTCCCCAAGCTCAGATCTTAGCTGCTTATACACCATTTCAAATGGATCTAACTTTTTGGGGGAAGGTTAATGATGCATTTGTTGATATGAAGTCAGATATGTACTGGGGTTAGCAACTACAACTCCAAGGCATGCTGAGATTTGTAGCTTTGCAACAGCCGTTATGCCATATATAATTCCAATAAAAAACACCCAGGAGTCAGGCCACAAAGATTAAAGAGGACCTGTCACCACTCAGATTTCAATTTAAAGGTAGCACTGAATGCAGCATGTATGATGTATTCAGGCAAGGGGTCCGTCAAGTGTTTCTGATGTCTAAATCGTGAAATCCAGCCTTGTAATATGTGTACAACTAAGTCAGGAGGACATTACCAGATCCACACAAGTCAGGTCTTTCCCGGGAAGGGGGGGACCCGCTACCTACTATGTTCGCCCCTCCTCCCTGTCCTGGCCGCCTCCTCGATGTCCTGAGCAGTGAGGAGAGCTGGCAGGCATCAAGAGGAGGGAGATGGGAAGAGGACAGACAGGTCCTCTGTGTAAGTAGTGCAATTTTGTTCATATATCCAAACTAGCTAAAATGACAACGCACATCGGGCTATTTATGGCTTATGGAATCTAATGATTTAGGAGCCTGTAATACTATTCACCATCATTTGGGTGTACCTACCTTGTGTTCTGATGTGCATTGTCATTTTAACCAGTTTTGATATAAGAATAAAATAGCATTACTTAATCTTTATGTGGCCTGACTCCTGGGTGTTTCTTACTGGAATTATATTGGTTGGAGGGTCTTCTATTGTGTATTGAGGTTGACTCTTTTTTTGAACGTGGGAGCCGTTATGCAATAGTTACTGCCTCCAGTACTAACCTCTACAAAGAGTATCAATTGAACTAAAAACCCTGTATACACGTAGACTGAAATATTCCATCCTACAAGTAGTTATTCCACTCTTCATAGATGGAGATCACCATATATAGCTTGTAAAAACAAGTATTTTACTGCTTAATAAAAGTGCAACTACTCTTAATATTGACATTTGTTTACAGCTCGCCGTCAACGAGACCGACCTTGACTGGCAATGTATAAACTGCTGTGAAGCTGGTCAGGATTAGGAGGTAGTGGGTAGGTGAGGAATTATCTGAGGCACAGATATGGCTCCCTGTGGTGAACATCAGGAGCTAGCACCACAATGAGCCACCAATAGCTCTCACTGCGCATAATATATCCCAGAGCTCAGCACCTAAACCCCCACCTACCTGAACCAAACCACACCCTCAATCTAATTAGCTGATTGCATGTGGGCAGGATTTCACCCACATTACCATCAGCTAAGATACTGGTCCACCTGGGGTCCATTTAGAATCCAAGAGAACCAGTTTTTGGAGGAGCCAAATCACCAATAAGAGGGGGACTATCCATTCACAGCGCACTCCAGAGCAGTACTTACAAGCTCAATAGAAAAGTCTGTAAGTAATGCTGTCTAGCAGTAGCAGTCGGTCTCCAAGAAAGCAAGCTGTAAACAAAACAAAAAATCCAATCTGCTTGTATTTACAAGCAATATCCATTAAGATGGGAAATAACTCTTTGGTAGATGTTATGGTACACTCAGCTAAGAGGCCTAGTAACATCTGCAGCAGCTCCGCACCTCGCCTAGCGCCAGGTGTCGGCGTTAGTTAGTGACTTAGATCCTTACCAGGTTGCGAGACGTATAGATCTGCTCTTTACACTCCTGCAATGGAGCAAGCCGACAGTTCACCTAAAAGAAAAACTGTCAAGAGAGGTTTACTAGTATGACATAGTGACAGCAGAATCAAACATGCACGCCCCACTCACTTATGAGGCTGACATAACAATGAAAGAGCAATTTAACCCAATATAAACAGATGTGACCACGCCCAGCTTGGGCTGAACTTTGGCCTTACAGTTAACACCAATCATTAAGGGGTTCTCCGGCACTGCATCACTGGTAACCCCGCACTATATACATGCAGAACCCCCCATATATTACAGGGCCACCTCTGTCCACAGCCGCTGCATCCCCCAATATTACACGGCCATCTCTGTCCACAGCCGCTGCATCCCCCAATATTACACGGCCACCTCTGTCCACAGCGGCTGTATCCCCCAATATTACACGGCCACCTCTGTCCACAGCCGCTGTCCACCCTCCCCGTGTCCGCAGGATCCGTCCAGTATAAGTTTGTTACTTGACCCTACATTTTGGCTGAAGCGGCCGCGCTCCTGGCACAGGCCGGGCAGAACTCCACTGACACCTTCTCCTTGTCCACATGCAGGCAGACTCCAGCAGGGGGCGCCTCCTCTACCTCCTGGTCCTCAGTAGTGGTCAGCCCTGGCAGCGCGTAGTCGTGGTCCTCAGTCTTCAGGGCGGGGTCGCGGAATAGTGACGTAGACAGCCTGACTCCGCCCAGTCCGGTCAGGCGGCTGAGGAGCTGTGACAGGGCGCTGTCATTGGCCAGCACTGCTCTCAGGTACCGCGCCTCGGCCTCCAGTTCCCGGACCCGCAGCCCCAGCGCCCTGCGCTCCTGCTCCAGCCGGGAGTTCTCCTCGGACAGCCGGGTCACCCTGCCCTCCAGGCCGCTCACGTACTCCTTCTTGCGCAGGCGGTTGAGGCGGGCGGCCACTGCGTTCTTGTTGGCGGCGCAGCGCCCTCTGGTGGCCGGCTCACCCGGGGATGTAGCGGAGGCTGCGGCCTCTTCAGGGCTATGCCGGGGGCCTATAGAGTCGTCAGACCCGACCAGCTGCTCCAGGAGCTCAGTCAGGGCACAGTCCTCCTCCCTCCACCATGGCGCGGCCTCCTCGGCCTCCAGCAGCTCGCTCAGCTCGGGCAGCACCGCTCCGGCACAGTCCGCGGGAGACTCCTGAGGAGGAGCCGCTACAGCTACACGACTCCTCCGCTCCCTCCTCCGGGTACGAGCGCTGGACGCGGCCTTAGGCCTCTCCCTCAGCCGGTGCCTCATGGCGGCTGCTGGCTCCGCTCCTCCACAACGTTGTAATGGCGTCTGAGAGGGAGGGGGCGGAAGCCGGAAGTGGCGTCATCACGTGATGTCGCACGTCACGGAGCGCTCTTGATCCACGCCCACTAATTTATGGCGGGCAAACACTGCGCGCGATAATGCCACGTGACCCGGAGCAGCCAATCAGCATCCGCGCTTATGTCTAAAGACAATTGCACAACGCACACGGTGAGTTTAATTATTTACCTCAGAGGATGGGGAGAGAAATGGTGACATTATATCATAGTGTGTACCTTTCTGATTGTAATCGAAAGTAGGAGTGGAACAAACACTAAGGTGAAAACCCACCAAATACAGAAAAAGACAGAATCACGTATATTTGGTCTAGTTGAATGGATTATTCACAAATCCTGAGGTAAAGTCACTTCAAAACAATGACCAGATAAAGCCCTGGAGGTTTCCTCATTAACATCTTCACCAGCGGTGTAACTAGAGTCCGAAGGGCCCCGCCGCGAAATTGGGACCTGCCCCCCCTCGTGTATACATTAGTCAGATGTGTGGGCCCTGTGTAACAGTCTAAATCCTATGAAGACTCACAGATTGACCCCTCTCCCCTTCTTTATGTATTAATGTCCCTCATCCTACTATACATGGTGCTCCTCCTGGAATATGTCCTTATCCTGGTATATATGGCCCTCCAGTATATGCAGCCTCATATCCTCCCACGTAGAATAATGCCACCTCATTGCCCTCCATGTAGTAAAATTGCAGCCTCACATCCCTCCATATAGTATAATGCAGCGTCACATCCCTCCATATAGTATAATGCAGCCTGGATAGTATAATGCTGGACAGTCCCAACAGAGAGACTGGGGGAGGTGCTCCGCTGCTGTGAGCAGGTAAAGCTGCCCATGTACAACAGCCTCCACCCCTTCAGCTGAGGAGTGTGTGTCTCCATGTGTCTGTGTGTGGGTTGTTTGTCTGTTTGGGTTGTGTATGTGTCATACCTCCCAACCTTTGAAGAACAGAAAGAGGGACAGTTGATGCGGCGCCGCGCAAATTTTTGGCCCCGCCCCTTGCCCGCCCCTGACCACACCCATTTACAAGTGACGGACATTCAGATGCCCTTATTACTATTAATCTTCTGATTATTGCATTTTTGCTGCATTTTTTTGCCTTTTCCAATTCATTTAATGCATTTTAGTGCCATTTAGTACTGACAGCACAGACTATGCGCTGCCCCATCATACAACACAGCAGAACGGCTGAGACTAGTGCCTGCCCTGCAGCATTGTGCAGTTTATAGCCAGGGATGTGCAGTCAGTAATCAAACCTCTGACTCCGAATCCTCAGTTTCCCTGAATCCAACCCCACCAAAATGGACACCGTCTCAGACTCCATCTCCACAGTCCTGGTGTGCAGCCGGTAAGCCAAACCTCCGACTCCACCAAAATGGACACCGACTCTGAGTCCACAGTACTGTGTATAGCGCCCCCTGATGGCAGTCTGCCGTCCACTACAGGACACAATACTAGCTCTGAAAATGCAGTAGGGAGATGGGAAAAAGTTCCACAAGGTGAACTATCACTGCAGCCTCCACCAGTCGGGCCTTTATGGCAGAGTGGCCCAACAGAAACCTTTCAAATGAAGAATTTAATTTGAGTGATCCGTTTTATGCAGTGTACTGCAAATAATGGATCAAAAAATGCAGAGTCTGAATGTAGCCTATATATCTCCATCCTGGTATATATGGTCTCCAACCTGGTATATATGGTGTCCCTGAGGGTCCATTCGCCACAGAGGTACTGCACCTTAGCCAGAGGTGTGGTACCTCCCCCCACCCCTGGTAAGGAGAGGGCACTACCCGGTACCCACACATCCGCATCCAACACCAGCCCACTCTAGGCCAGGGGTGCTGAGGCAGAAGAAACCCCATGATGGGCAGACCCCATCCCTGGCTGGAGAAGGGGATTAGTAGGTGGAACAGTTAGGAAGTAGTGGAGCACTAGGAGGTAGGCAGTGACAGTTCAGAGTGGGAGGAGTTAAGCCAGACAGAAACAGGAAGTGCGCAGTAAGTGAGTCGGACCCGGGGACTGGAGTTGTGAGTAGCTCGTCCTGGGGAAGAGGATGGAGAGAAAGTTGGACCCGGGGACTGGAGCCAGACGAGCTCGTCCCAGGTCAGAGAGGATGTAGAGTATCTGCAGAGACTGAGAGGGAGCTCTGAGTGGAGGGGGAGCACCTCTGGGTCGCCACAGAGCTCTGTGTGGAGGAACCCCTTTCCAGTGATTGCCTGGTGGGACTTGCTGGAGGAGCTAGGCCACAGAGGGTACCGGCCCCAGACTAGTGGAAGACTTTAAGATTCAGCTAGCAAACCCGGAGGCTGCAGTATCTTTATGTGCAGCAGCCAAATCCGCACACAATCGCTGAAAAGGCAGTCGCATAGGCTCAAGGGGACAAGAGAGACGTCGCCCGACAGGACCCAAGCTGCTGGCTCTGGACAGTGTGTGTGAAAGGCAGGAGGGCGAGAGCCAGCGCAGTGAAGATGACCCGGAAAGGTACACGCAAAGGTGGTAGAAATGGCTGGATCCCGGCGGGTCGGCGTACTTCAGAAACTGAGTAAACTGTGAAGACTCCACCCTGCTGTGTCCCCTGATTTATTTACTATACGACCTGCCCTGGGTTACACCTGTGACCACCATCAATAGACTTTATAACTGCCCTGGGGTCCTGCTCTACCCGTGGAGAGCTGTAACATCCCTGCTGCATCACCCCAGTGGATCTGAACCGCAGCGTCGGCCATCCAATTGCTGAATACCACAGGTGGCGTCACAAATTTAATCCCATATAAATATCCCCCATTTTTATGACACCACCAGGCTCACAGAGCCAGGTCACGCCACCATGACATTCCCCAAAGAGAACTGAACTGTTCGGCCCGGTTCCGAGGACCTCACGGCCCTGGTGGGCGCGTCAGTATACATGTCCCTATTTTTCTCTAATTTAAGAAAGTATTCTACTCAACGTTCTTCAGCTCCCACATCACCCAGTGTCCTCTGTAACAACGCACAGCTGGTAGCTGACATTGGAGTGTGCGCCTTGATGCAAGAAGTGACTGTCATGTGCTGCTCTGTCACGGTACCGCAGACGTCAGCTGTCAGCCACAGTTTGGCCGTCAGCGTGTATCACAGTGCAGGAACCTAACGGGTCTCTGTACATCAATGCGCTTCAGCTTGATGCGTGTCCTCGGATGCACATCCAGCTGCAGTACGTGCTGGGGTCGCCCGGGCCCCTGTATCGCCAGGCCTGGTCGTGACCTCGATCCTTACAATTATGTAGATACTGAATGGAAATTGTTTATTCTTTTATTAATGTTGTGAAAAAATACTCAGAAATTTGTAATTAAAAATACATTTTTGCTTGTGTCATTTTCCAAGATCTGTAACGTTATTAATCTTTATGATCGGGGCTGTGAGGGGAGGTTTGTTGTGCCCTGTGCTGACATTACTGATACCATGTGGCTGTAGACCATGTACTGATTGGCTGTTATATGCCATTCATCGCAAGGTGGAGGAGGCAAAAAAATATATAGAATTCTGGCGATTTAATTGTTGTTTTTTGTTACTCTGTTTACCAATCACATTCATTTATTTTGGATTTTGAGAGGACTGTTATGAATGCAGCGATATAAATATGGGGGGGGATTATTTATGTTTTGCTTTTTATGGGATATAGGGGTTGGTTATACATTTTTGTTGTTTTTTCCCATATGTTTAAAAACACTTTTTTTTTTCTCTGTACTGTAAGGGTACTGTCACACCTAGCCATATCGCCGGCGATCCCATAGGCGACGCACGTTTTTGCGTGTCGCCCGAGGTCGCCGACGCCCATTTACACGGGGCGACACCTTAGGCGACGCTCAGGCGACGACCTGACCGGAAATTGCCTGAGCGTCGCCCAAGCGCCACAGGCGATTAAGTCGCTGGTGGCCACATCCGCGTCACACAGAGCAACCACATTAGCGATGTGGGCGTAATTTTGACCCGCATCTCGGAGATAGGCGTGAACATTATGTTGTATGACGCCTTGAAGAAATGTGATTGGCCTGGGTGTCTGATGCAGAATTGACATGTACTGAGACAATTGTGTTGGTGTTAAAGAGACATTTGGCAATGGCACATCTCTGCACTTTGTAGCACACAGTGGGGCATCAATGCGCTGCTTTTTAATAGAATGTACGCTCCTGGGTAAGGCCCCTTTGACATCTGCGTTTTATGCTGATGGCGGCAGTTGCAGTTAAAAAAACCGCAACTGCCGCGATTACCGCAAGTGTGACCGCACTTGCGGTTCACTTGCGGCAAGCACCATACAATGTCTATGGGGTTTGTGGCAGGTGCGGCAAGTGCGCCAAGTGCGGTTTCGGCACTTGCGGCATGCTGCGGTTTTTTCCCAGCCGCACCTGCCGCAAGCCCATAGACATTGTATGGTGCTTGCCGCAAGTGAACCGCAAGTGCGGTCACACTTGCGGTAATCGCGGTAGTTGCGTTTTTTTTAACTGCAACTGCCGCCATCAGCATAAAACGCAGATGTCAAAGGGGCCTAATACACCTTTCAGCACCATGGAAAGGAAGACTACATTAATGTGGGACGCACATATCATCAAATAGGACGCTGAGGAACAAGACTACCAATCGTAACGCTGGAGCTGCCACCAATCCACGCGACCGCCAGAGATAGTAACTATGCCCTGAAACGCCTACTGAATAGTTTTGGCGATGTGTGCCGTCGCCTTTCACATTGCTCATGAGATGTTACACAGGGCGATCAGCACACATCGCCCAAGAATGGTCACCTGGTTTCAGTCCTCTGATGTGAAACCAGGCGACCACTCAGACATGTCGCCGTCGCCCATTTACATTAGGCGACGCATTGGCGATGTCGCCGGCGACAAGGCCACGCCTTAGCGTCGCCTGTGGAATCGCCGGCGATATCTCCAGGTGTGACGGTACCTTAATAGTCTCCTTAGGGGAGCTGAAGCTGTATCTTATCGCTTCTCCAGAATGCAGCAGTGCTACAGCCGCTATTAGAGTGAAAATCATGTTCTTCTATGAACACCACATAAACGCTGGCCCTCACACAAGAACCGTCACGATAGGTATGGAGGTCTTCAGCAGACCCCTGGCTGTCATGGGAACCCATCACATCCTCACACAATACCGACGCAGCCGACATCTCCTGCCGGGACCGACGTGGCCGACGTCTCGGACCTACATCTCCTGCCGGGACCGACGCGGCCGACGTCTCCTGCCGAGCCGACGTCTCCTGCCGGGGCCGACCGGCCGACGTCTCCTGCCGGGCCGAGACGTCTCCTGCCGGGGCCGACACGGCCGACGTCTCCTGCCGGGGCCGACACGGCCGACGTCTCCTGCCGGGGCCGACCGGCCGACGTCTCCTGCCGGGGCCGACACGGCCGACGTCTCCTGCCAGGGGCCGACACGGCCGACGTCTCCTGCCGGGGCCGACACGGCCGACGTCTCCTGCCGGGGCCGACACGGCCGACGCTCCTGACCGGGACCGACGATCTCCTGCGTTCACTAGTCTGTGGCCCCTGCGCAGCTCCTGCTCCCTCTTGTGCAGGTGCGAGGGATGAACAGACTGTGGAGGACAGAGGAGATGTCAGTCATATCAATCAAGGCAGGAGAGATGGTAAATCAGGACCACAGTGAGCGACTGTCAGACATATAACTCTTGTACCCGGCTCAGCCTCTTTCTCTATTTTCTTTAACACGTAGCGTATTTACCACTTTATTTTGCAGTGGCGCTTTTTTGCACAAAAAACCACAACTGCATTCACACAGTGCGCTTTTCCTAGCGCGCTTTTCCTGAGCCCATTTTATAATGCGACCCATAGGAAAAGCGCGCTGAAAAAAGTGCAAAGAATTGACATGGTCGTTCTTTTTGCGTGTGTGCTTTGCAGTAAAAGCGTGCGCACATCAAAGAGCAAAAATATTCAACGTGTGAAAGCCATAGCTTTTGCTGGATTGCGTATCCAGTGTTGCGTTTCACTGCATTTACAGCAGCACAAAATAGCAGTGCGTAGATGCAGTAAATACGCCACGGTGAAGCCTTACTCCTGCTCTCTGTTATCAGCTTCTCATTTCCTGCCATATTGGTCACTGGTTTTAGTTCTTCATCCAGTGTCTCGTTCTCCAGGGTCATATCTAGGGGAAACTGGTGGGGCATTTGCCCCAACGCAGCAGGCAGGGGGGCGCCGCTGGACCTCCTGCTGCAGTGGCCAAGGACGGGTCTCCCCGCCAGCCGCCTGTTACGCCCCCCTGCATTGTTCTCCACCAGCAGACAGAGCTGCACACTACATCCACGGCTGCTCTGTACTGACAGGACCTGTGAAGATGTCACATGGAGGGGAGGAGTCAGGGGTCACATTATCAGCTCCTCAGTGTATGCAGGACTCTGCTGTGCTGGTTGTTATGGTGCTGGATAAGGTGAAGGTTATGTCAGGAGGGCTTTACAGTGTGGATGTAGCAGAGCCGATATTGTACTAGATGTACAGAGCTAAGCTGTGGGCGTAAGGAGTAGAGCTGTGTCTCCATGAGGTTTATGGAGCGGAGCCGCGTGTGTACGTGCCTGCATCAGGTGCACGGTGAGGAGCTGCACCTGTATGAGGTGTACAGAGCGGAGCCGTGCCTGTATGAGGTTTACGGAGCGGAGCTGTGTCTGTATATCGTGTACGGAGCGGAGCTGCGCCTGCATCAGGTGCACGTAGCGGAGCCGCACCTGTATGAGGTGTATGGAGCGGAGCCGCACTTGTATGAGGTGTATGGAGCGGAGCCGTGCCTGAATGAGGTGTACGGAGCGGAGCCGCACCTGCATGAGGTGTACGGAGCAGAGCTGTGTCTGTATATGGTGTACGGAGCGGAGCCATGCCTTTATGAGGTGTATGGAGCGTGAGCCGTGCCTGAATGAGGTGTACGAGCGGAGCCGCACCTGCATGAGGTGTACGGAGCAGAGCTGTGTCTGTATATGGTGTACGGAGCGGAGCCATGCCTTTATGAGGTGTACGGAGCAGAGCCGCGCCTTTATTAGGTGTATGGAGCGGAGCCGTGCATTTATGAGGTGTACGGAGCAGAGCCGTGACTGAATGAGGTGTATGGAGCGGAGCCGCACCTGCATGAGGTGTACAGAGCAGAGCTGTGTCTGTATATGGTGTACGGAGCGGAGCCATGCCTTTATGAGGTTGTACGGAGCGGAGCCGTGCCTGCATCAGGTGTACGTAGCGGAGCCGCGCCTTTATTAGGTGTATGGAGCGGAGCCATGCATTTATGAGGTGTACGGAGCGGAGCCGTGCCTTATTAGGTGTATGGAGCGGAGCCGTGCCTGTATGAGGTGTACAGAGCAGAGCTGTGCATTTATGAGGTGTACTGAGCAGAGCCGTGCATTTATGAGGTGTACGGAGCGGAGCCGTGCCTTTATGAGGTGAGCAGAGCCGTGCCTTTATGAGGCGTACGGAGCGGAGCCGTGCCTTTATGAGGTGTACGGAGCGGAGCCGTGCATTTATGAGGTGTACGGAGCAGAGCCGTGCATTTATGAGGTGTACGGAGCGAGCCGTGCCTTTATGAGGTGTACGGAGCGGAGCCGTGCCTTTATGAGGTGTACGGAGCGGAGCCGTGCATTTATGAGGTGTACGGAGCGGAGCCGTGCATTTATGAGGTGAGCAGAGGCCGTGCCTTTATGAGGCGTACGGAGCGGAGCCGTGCCTTTATGAGGTGTACGGAGCGGAGCCGTGCATTTATGAGGTGTACGGAGCGGAGCCGTGCATTTATGAGGTGAGCAGAGCCGTGCCTTTATGAGGCGTACGGAGCGGAGCCGTGCCTTTATGAGGTGTACGGAGCGGAGCCGTGCCTTTATGAGGTGTACGGAGCGGAGCCGTGCATTTATGAGGTGAGCAGAGCCGTGCCTTTATGAGGCGTACGTAGTGGAGCCGTGCCTTTATGAGGTGAGGCAGAGCCGTGCCTTTATGAGGCGTACGGAGCGGAGCCGTGCATTTATGAGGTGAGCAGAGCCGTGCCTTTATGAGGCGTACGGAGCGGAGCCGTGCATTTATGAGGTGAGCAGGAGCCGTGCCTTTATGAGGTGTACGGAGCGGAGCCGTGCATTTATGAGGTGAGCAGAGCCGTGCCTTTATGAGGTGTACGGAGCGGAGCCGTGCATTTATGAGGTGAGCAGAGCCGTGCCTTTATGAGGTGTACGGAGCGGAGCCGTGCATTTATGAGGTAGCAGAGCCGTGCTTGAGGCGTACGGAGGAGCCGTGCCTTATGATAGAGTGCTTACGAGCGGAGGCCGTGCATTTATGAGGTGACGCAGAGCCGTGCCTTATGAGGTGTACGGAGCGGAGCCGTGCCTTTATGAGGTTACGGAGCGGAGCCTGCCTTTATGAGGTGTACGAGCGGAGCGTGCATTTATGAGGTGACGAGCGTGCCTTTATGAGGTGTACGGAGCGGAGCCGTGCCTTTATGAGGTGTACGGAGCGGAGCCGTGCCTTTATGAGGGTACGGAGCGGAGCCGTGCCTTTATGAGGTGTACGGAGCGGAGCCGTGCATTTATGAGGTGTACGGAGCGGAGCCGTGCCTTTATGAGGGTACGGAGCAGAGCCGTGCCTTTATGAGGCGTACGGAGCGGAGCCGTGCCTTTATGAGGTGTACGGAGCGGAGCCGTGCCTTTATGAGGTGTACGGAGCGGAGCCGTGCCTTTATGAGGTGAGCAGAGCCGTGCCTTTATGAGGTGTACGGAGCAGAGCCGTGCCTTTATGAGGTGTACGGAGCGGAGCCGTGCATTTATGAGGTGAGCAGAGCCGTGCCTTTATGAGGCGTACGGAGCGGAGCCTTGCCTTTATGAGGCGTACGGAGCGGAGCCGTGCCTTTATGAGGTGTACGGAGCGGAGCCGTGCCTTTATGAGGTGTACGGAGCGGAGCCGTGCCTTTATGAGGTGTACGGAGCGGAGCCGTGCCTTTATGAGGTGTACAGAGCGGAGCCGTGCCTTTATGAGGTGTACGGAGCAGAGCCGTGCCTTTATGAGGTGTACGGAGCGGAGCCGTGCATTTATGAGGTGAGCAGAGCCGTGCCTTTATGAGGTGTACGGAGCGGAGCCGTGCATTTATGAGGTGTACGGAGCGGAGCCGTGCATTTATGAGGTGAGCAGAGCCGTGCCTTTATGAGGTGTACGGAGCGGAGCCGTGCCTTTATGAGGTGTACGGAGCGGAGCCGTGCCTTTATGAGGTGTACGGAGCCTGTCACCACACTCCTCTGTGTTCTGTTATCATCACCCCTTGTGTTATCCTCAGCCTGTGCTCCCATGTCTTTGATACCTGTGTGCTGTGCTCCTGTCAGTTCCTCCCAGTCACAGGCAGTCAGTGATCCAGGCTCCAGTGTGGAGGCAGAGCCCTCTGTGTCCCGGCTGCTGCTGCTGTGCTGATGCTTCCTCCATTGCTGGGGAACTTCACAGAGGCCGCGCTGAGCCGGGATTGGATAACTGAGTTCCGTCCCCTCTACACACAGAGCAGGAGAGGTCACATGACTCACTCTCTGCACTGTGATTGGGTGCTCAGTCCTCCCAATGTGCTGCTGTGAGGGGGCGTGACCGGCAGCCGGAGGGGGCGTGGCCGGCAGCTAGAGGGGCCGTGCAGCAATCAGTGAAGTGCCAGACACCGGGACACTTCTAGTCCCGCACGGGACAGCGGGAAGCCCTGACTAAACCGGGACTGTCCCGCCAAATCCGGGACACTTGGGAGGTCTGTATGTGTGTTGTGTATGTGTTGTAACTGTGTGGGTTGTCTCTGTGTTATGTGTCTGCATGGTTTGTGTTATGTGTCTGCATGGTTTGTGTGTCTGTTGATTACTCTGTTGACAGCAGAATCAATATACTTGTTAATTATACTGTAGTCCTTGAATTACTTCATGCATGCTGCAACACACGCTGACTCACATTTAAACTACTAAGTTTAACATGACAATACTAGATAATGCTTTCAGAGATATAACCAGAATTGATACACTTTGTTCTTACTTTGTTGGCTTTAATAAATTTTTTGCAAAAAAACAAGCTGCCTTAAAGCTCCATTAGAGAAAATTAAAAAAAAGATATACCTCTCAAAACACAGCTATAAAATAATGCTTATGGTGTAAAAGCGGCTGTCCACCCCACCATGCGTTGTCTCTTCTCCCTCTCTCTCCCATCTCGCTCTCCCTCCCTGTGCATGCTCCTCACCCAGCCCATCCATCCCACCTTCCAGTGTTCAGAGCACAGCGTGTGATGATCATACTCCTAAGCTCTGAACACCGCAGGCTGACAGTGGCCCAGAGGAGTGATCAGCATTACTGTTCACCTCTATTACTCACCTTACCCTGGATCTCCGCTGCCCACCCTACTCCTGTCTACCGCAGATACCTCACCCCCGACCTCTGCTGCTCCTGTCTCCTGGGTGTTCGTCAGCCACCTCCTATAACCGTGCGGCTGAGCAGACAGCAGCAGCTGCCGGGACACCAGGCTGACAGGGGGAGCTGCTGGGAGCGGAGGCCCGGGCAGGTACATATGGTGGCGAGCGGTGATCACAGCCTGAAATCATTAGTAGTGTTGAGCGAGTGTAATCGTTACTACGGTATTCCAACAGAAATAATTGCAGTCCAGCGACAGCAGGAAACAGGATTTTTTTTTTAAACACACAGTTTAATTTTTGTTGATTAAAACTCCAGTGCAGCATTAGTGAGCCCCAAAACAGGTCACAGTCCTAGGCGTTTCGGCTAGGAATCCATGACTAAGGCTTCCTAGCTGAAACGCCTAGGACTGGGTCCTGTGTTCTACTTTGGGGCTCACTAATGCTGCACTGGAGTTTTAATCAACAAAAATTAAACTGTGTGTTTTAAAAAAAAATCCTGTTTCCTGCTGTCGCTGGACTGCAACTATTTCTGTCAGCATTGTCACACGAGGCCAATGGCATTCTTCCGTGCATCAGGAACCGGATCCATCAACGCTGGAGGAAGATCGCAGTGGGGTGAGCTGAAAAAAACCCATTTTTTTTCCTCTATAATCATTACTATTCTCTACTTGCATGGATAGTGGTATTCGCGATACTTGTTACTCGGCGAGTATCGCTGGTGCTCGTGAGTGATGTGTCCATCGTAAACGATCGACACATATTGCTGTCTCCCTTCGGTGCACAAAGGCAGTCGGCACCCCAGTG
This sequence comes from Allobates femoralis, assembly GCA_033576535.1. Taxonomy (NCBI): domain Eukaryota; kingdom Metazoa; phylum Chordata; class Amphibia; order Anura; family Aromobatidae; genus Allobates; species Allobates femoralis. Next base: position 723,233,038 of record JARQOC010000002.1, read on the forward strand.
AGTGTAGACTGAATAGTAGGCAGGGGCGGACTAGCCCAGGTGACAGGGAGGCAATTTGCCCCCCAGGCCGGTGGTATTGCCCTAGTATAGGGCCGCCCCCTGGAATGATAGTGGCCGCGTGGCGGTGCTATGCGGCCACAGCTGCTGCAATGACAGCGGGACCCGGGAAGCGGCCGGCAGGTGGCGCGGTGGAGGCCGGTGAGTGGCAGCACTCCCCCCCCCCCCCCCCCCCCTGCTCTTCACCCAGTTTGCACCGACAGCATACCCCATCCCCCGGTCCTCACTTGGGCTCAGGCTGGAAGAAGTAGACTGCCCGAGATCTACCAGCCACCCCTGATAGTAGGCTCTCCTTGTGGAGGCACAGCAAGGTGTTTCATGCAGTGAAAATGGAAAAAAGCCCACCCTATCGGCACGGCTGCAATTACTCAGTACAGCGAGTACTGAGCAGAAGCTATAAACCATACCTCAGGACTGACTGTAGCTGACTGATAGCTGGCTCAGAATACAGAACGGCTGTCAGAGTGTGCTTACAACTGCTGCTCACTGTGTGCAGAGCAGTGAGTGAAGCTATGCCAGCTGCACCTCTAAGACTGAAAGACAGAGGCTGCTAGGAGGAATAAGGCTTATGTCTTCCCAGTAGCCAAGCTTAAAGTTTGGAAGCCACACCACTTTATAATGCAGAATAACCCCATATCTGCAGGTTAATAACATTTGGGGACACTGTAAAGTGCTGCAGTATATGTTGGTGCTATAGAAATAAAATTATTATATATACACTTGTTAATATTGAACTTTCGACAACAAGAAATAAAAGTAATGGGCAAATGGAAATCACAGGATGGATAGACATCATAATCTAATAATCAGTATATGAAGAAAAAATGCACGCAAAATTTTGACATAGATTTATGTAGTATGGATCTTGAGCACCAAGCACTTACAGCCTTGGATGCTATCAATGAAGTTATTAATGGCCATCTCAGGAATGTTGTGCCACGCTGAATGCACTTGGACCAGTCATCAAGATCAGCTGCTGGCAGCTGCTTTCTGATCATCGACCAATGACTTCCCAGATGTAATCAATGGGAAACAAGTCTGTAGTTGGTAGCACGTTTAGGCCACGCAGTCTGTTCAGAGTTGCACAAGCATAGTGTGTCTTGTTAAAAAACTGTTCTCGGTACACTGGAGGAATGGCTAGTTCCACTACCAAATCAATGTTACCCTGAGTTATTAGTATACCTGGAATGAAGATGTGTGGGGTCCGACTACTGTACACTGATGAGCAAAATGGTAACAATGTTTTGAACTTTTGACTTTCAGGCTCTATATCTCACCATCCACTACAGTGGAGACGTGTAGAAAAGATCTGGGATCAGATATAGGGCAAGATACGATTGAATCTGAAAATTAATCATAGCTCATATTGGGGCCAGGGTCGACAGGGACGTGATCTGGGCATATGCATCTAAATTGGTATGTTGATCTAGCTCTATTATTTAGTTTGAGGAAGTTTGATCCTATCATTTGGAATTATTAGCCATCTTAGCTTACAAAGGATTGTTTAGAGATATGCTGCTTAACGGTGTGGAGAGATGGTACCCTATATACTCGGTGCTGAATTTACGGTACTTAGAGGGGTTTCCCCCATCACAACCCTTTGAGCAGGTGATGCGCCCCCAGGCTATGGGGCACTTGGGTAACCGGGCCGGTGCTGTCTCTCTGGGGTATTACGATAGTCATGACCTGGTCCCGTGGCCTGGGATCAGTCCAAAAAGGGGATATATACAGGGGATTTGTCGTGACGCCACCCGGGATATGTGGCCAGTTGAATCACCACTGATGTATTCCTGCTGGGGACGGTGACTTGGGGCAGCGTGGATGGTAAGCTCTCATCGGGTAGGGCTGAGGGTCCCCAGGGCAGGAGTAGTTGTGGTGGATGGGCTTGGTGAGGGATCGTGTGCAGTGCAGTTCACTTATTTCAAAGCTGCAGCTCTCCAGCCAGTGTGCAGGGATGACCGTGTGTGGCTCCTCAGGCGGGACCTTACTGCGACGCTGGAAGTAAACAGTCTCAAGCAGGGATGAGCTTACTGGGTACTTTACTAGGTCTTTCCAAGACAACAGTTCACACAGTTTATAGTTCTTTCAGCTCTTTCCAGTTACAGTTTTCACACTTTACACTGCTCCGAGCAACAAACTGTGCAGCTCAGGTAGCGTTTCTCGGTTACTCTCTCAAAGTCCTTTCAAGCCCCTCTCTCTGTGTTAATGTAGTACCTCACCCACTGGTTCAGTCTGGTCATCGCGGACTCACGGATGAATAGATTTCCCTTGCAGTCAGGGTCACCAGTCTTAGTATGACGACTGTGTTCTTAGTCCATGGTGGTAAGTTAGGCTGCAGCACAAAGTCTCTGCCCCCCACCAGTGTGTCTCGTGATTAGGGTCTGCAATCCCCGGTCACTTCTTCAGAGCCGGTTCTCTGGTTTAGGCCTAGCCCTCCAGTGTCCCAGGTTCAGATATTTGGGCACACCTGGCTCCTTCTGTCTGTCACTGTTTCTAAGGGTGCCTCAGGCCAGCTAAGATGTGTGCAGATGCCGGGCAATCTTGTCCTCCCACCTCCTCAGCTGTGGGGTCTCTTTCAGTCTCTTTCTCCTTCCCATCACCTCCAGGCTATGGAGCAGGCTTTCTCTCCTAGGGTCCGTGCCTCTCAGGATTCTGCGCCTCCAGGGAACCCGGAACTGTCTGGGAAGACTCTCTCTCTGTACTGTTCTCATGTTCTCTCCCGCTCTGTTCTTCTTCTCACTCTAACTCTTTCCTAACTCACTACCCCTGTGTGGTCCTGGGTTTTTATTGTGTTGGTCTCTCCACCCACTTTGTCAGTGTCCACCTACGTTCCACCCACTTTGCTATACCCGCTACCCCTTGCCCAACCTAGAGTCCTAGGCGTAGGGTAGGCGTTTGTGCATTGTGGATGTGTTTTGCAACCACCACCTTGCTTACCTGGTTGCACTTCCCTCTTGTGGCCACCTGGTCGCAGGGGTGCCACACAGGGATATTTACCATTAGGCAGCCATCTTATAAAGCAATATAGTACCTGTTTTAAACCACATGTGTTTTGGGGTCATCTTCCCTTTGTAACCCATACGATTATTTCTAGGAGGTCCTGGGTCATGCAACGACAAATAGTGGGTATGGGAATTGGGTGTATTTAATACCTCAGTGATTTCAAGATATACGTATAAGGGTACTTTCACATTAGCGTTTTTTTGAAATCTCAGCAGATGCGTTTTTTTTCGCGGCCGCACCTGCCGCAAGTGCCAAAACCGCACCTGCCGCAAGCCCGCATATACATTGTATGGGGCTTGCCGCAACTGTGCCGCAAGTGCAGCCGGTATGCGGTAATCGCGGCAGATGCGTTTTTTTCACCACATCTGCCGCGATTTAAAAAAAAAAACAAAAAACGCTGATGTGAAAGCAGCCTAAGATTGCTTTTCAGTTTAGGAATTAAAACAAATTGTTTGACATATTGTTTTTTCTATGCAACTATTTTTCCTAGTTGTGAAGGGGATATTACGTCTCTTTTTGTTCATAATTACTGGTTAAAAGTATCTCCCCACCATTTTGTGTATGCGTTTTTAGCATGTTACCGGTGACCATATTGATACCGTGTTGGGATTTGTAAATAGAGCAATCTCATATACCCGAAATCTCTGTGTCACACTGTCTTCCCCTATACTGAGCCTAGATGTACTAGTCTTAGTTGAATCCATGTAAAATTCCCACTAGGCCTAATTATTTTCTCTCTGTGTTTTCTGCGATTTTGTATGTTCTATGTGGATTAACATCCTTGGTGAGTATCCAAATAAAAGATTATACCTGTTTTAAGCCATCCAGGTGTCTTTTGACACTTTTTGATAGTGATAATTGAATCTGATCAAGAGCTGCCCAGAAGGATTCAAGCAGTGGTGAAAGGCAAAAGGTGGATTTTCAAAATAGCGTATTTTTCGGATTATATGACGCACAAAGATTTTAGAGGGCGACAATGGGGGGGGGGGAATTAAGCAAAAAAAAAAATAATGTGGTTATAATGCACAGTTATGGGGGAGAGCTCTGCTGCTGACATTGTTATAGGGGTAACTTCCCCATCCTGAGCCCCTTCCAGGTAATATATGTCCCCCCTCTTGGTTTATGATCGCCCATCCTGGTATACAGCCTCTCCCATCTTGGTTTATGATCTTCCATCCTGGTTTATGATTTCCCCCATCCTGGCGCAGTGATTGGTGATCACTATTACCTGTATACTATATGAAGAGCTCCTGTGTATAATATCACCGGTGATCGCTATTACCTGTGCACTACATGCAGAGCTCTTCTGTTTAATACTCCTGTCTTCTCTCTGGTGGTGTTGGATAGCTTGGCACATGAAATAACTGAGTTTAGTAAAGTTAAAATAGCACAGGGTTAAATCCAGAGACCAAGAACTGATAGTTTACAGCACATGATCCTTATAAGATCAGTAAATAATATTAATATTTTACATACATAACAGCATTTTCCATTTTTTTTTCTAAATAGGCAAGTTAGAACCTACGGAATAAAGTGCTGCTCTTTTAAGAATATTGTTTTAGTACCATCTAGAATAATTTTTCAGGAATACCAAAAAAGCAACAAATATTTGTTGTGGAATTCAATCATTTTATTGAGATAATTACATATATACATTTACATTCTAAATTCTTTTTTTTTTTTTTTTTTTTACATTTTATTTTGTACAAAACAGATAAACACAATGACATATGTAGCTGAGGTTTAGGTTTTACATTTAAAAAAGTACGGACAAACAAAATCTTATACCATGGTGAAATAGTTAAACTGTTCCTACCCGGTTACACCGACTTACCCACAAGGCAGTACATTTTAAATATATTTATAGAGATCCATATTTACCATTTTTTACACCATTTGCCCACATTGACTTTGTAAAAAGCTCCCAAAACAGTAGAAGAAACTTACAAAACCAAATTAAGAAAGAAAAAAAAAAAAAAAAAAAACGAAAAAAAAAGCTTTGGTTTCACGTCAACACCCGTTTGCAACAGTAATATATATAAAAAAAGAAAAAAATATTTTGATAGCAGCGTAAATTTAGGGACATACAAAACATAATATGGATCATTGAAAAGGGTCTCCCCCTATGTTGCAATTCGTCATGAAGACTGGACAGAAGGCAGCAGTGGAGATCCTTCATCTTGAACCCTTAAGAATTCAGCCATGGTGCCAAGAAGACACACCTTTACATTTCGGACATACGGTCTCCCCATTAATGATCACATCATAGACTTTAGGTTTTTTTCGGAACCTGTATTCGGTATCAAGGAAGCTGCCTAAGAAGCAATGTATCGGACTCCCTCCCCCACACCCCAAAATATAAAATTTAAAGAACTTGAAATTTTGGGGATTCCAAACTCAAGATTTGCACCAGAAGAGAACATGAAGATGAATGTCAATTCTAGATGACTGTTCTTTACAAGACCTATAACCTAACCTTCTAATAATGGTGTAAGCCTTACTGTTGGCAATACATGGCTTAACAGTAAACGATGCATGGGTGCTGCTACTGGGCAACCTACTGGGACACTGTGCAATTATCGTAGTCTATTCTGTGTATAAGCAAGTCCACCACATTAGAGAAGGTGAACAATTTAGGACTGGATGCGATTTTTGGCTTGTGAAACCATCTACAGAGGTTCAGAGAGAGTGAGGATTAGCATTGTGGAAAGCAATCACAGTGACCAGATGGTACAGGGGGTTATACAATATTTTCATTTATTTAGCAAGCTTGGCCATCTTGAACACACGAAGTGGCAGTATCCCATCAACCCAGGTGTTGGGTGAGGCGATCATTTTTTGCCACATGGTTGATTCTTCTGGACTAGAGTCCATCCAGTCTACGGGTGTTCCATAGCTTTTTCCTGTGGGGTGGAAGTAAAACAGTTAACTTTAGTGTTAAACTTATTATTTTTGCTTCATCAGTAAGGGCCCTTTCACATCAGCGTTTTTCGTAATTCGCGGCAGATGCGGTGAAAAAACCGCATCTGCCGCGTTTGCCGCATAACGGTTCCACTTGCGGCACGGTTGCGGTTTTTTCCATAGGAAGTATAGGGGGACTTGCGGCAGATGCGGCAAGTGCGGTATTGCACTTGCGGCAGAGAAAAAAACCGCAGTAAGCCGCGGTTTTTTTCTCTGCCGCACCTGCCGCAAGTGCAATACCGCACTTGCCGCATCTGCCGCAAGTCCCCCTATACTTCCTATGGAAAAAACCGCAACCGTGCCGCAAGTGGAACCGTTATGCGGCAAACGCGGCAGATGCGATTTTTTCACCGCATCTGCCGCGAATTACGAAAAACGCTGATGTGAAAGGGCCCTAAGAGAGATTTCAGACGTTTTATCAGCAGAGCACATATTCTCACTAATGTAAATGTTTAGGCGAGAATTATAGGGTAGGTAAAGAAAGGAACCAAGTCTTTGATGTCTGGCTTAAAGTGTTGCCTCATGAAAACTATTTTCCGTAGGTCTGTAATATATGGAAATCAATTATGAGGTCCTTAACCCCTACATGTATGGCACAAGTTAGTAGAGGGTGTATAGAGTGCGAGTTAGATCCATATTTGGCAGTTAATGGCTGTGCATTACAGCCAGGACCTGTTTGCACCCGCGATTGTTGCTTGCATCTGCGGACCATTCTATGTGCACCCATGGGTTGCTGTGACTGCTTGGGGTCTGCTGAAGACCTCAATGGTTGTCATCACGGAGCTGCCTGCCTGTGGTCGAGCTTCAATCTTTGCTATAATGTTGTGGTGTTGCTGTATACAGCATAAGAGATCAGGTGAGACCAGGTTGAAGTTCCCTAAGGGGACTAACAAATACAGTGAAAAGCCTAAAAAATAATGTTTTAAAATGTGGTAAAGTCCCCCATCCGGGTATACATGTCCCCCATCTTGGGCCTATCCTGGTATGTATGTTCCCAATCCTGGGTCCATCCTGGTATATATGTCCCCCATCCTGGGACACATCCTGGTGTATATGTCCTGTATCCTAGTATACCTGTCCCTACCCTGCCTCTAACTGTAGCCATTGCAGAGGCTGGGAGCTGACATTGGTGTGCCTGCTATGGGCAACACATGACGTCACTGCCGGCCTCTAGTTGGACACACATCCTGCTGAACTGGCTGCTGAGGTTGCCGGGCCCTCTCCAGCATGAGCCTGATCACACTCGCAGCCTCTGCGACAGTGATCACTATGCTCCTGTAAATTACACAACCCTGCAAAATTGAATTTTTTGAAAAACACAAGAAAAAGGTTTTCACAGATTTTTATGTAATTTGGTGTGCTGCTAACGAAAATGACCTCCATTTTTTTTTCCATCATGTAAGGATTTTTTGTAAAACCAAGATTGATATTTTTGCTAAAATCTTATTTAAAAAGGAATTCTGTCGAACAATTGTACATGTAATATCTGGCAACAGTGGTTTTTATCCATTTAAATTTATGTATAAATATAGAGAGGCCCCCCCCTGCTGGCACACGGCCCCCCCATCGGTATACAGAGGCCCCCCTGCTGGCACACGGCCCCCCCCCCATCGGTATACAGAGGCCCCCCTGCTGGCACACGGCCCCCCCATCGGTATACAGAGGCCCCCCTGCTGGCACTCGGCCCCCCCTTCGGCATACAGAGGCCCCCTGCCTCCGCATTGATCTCACCCTCCGATGTCCGCAGGCACCCGGGGTCCTCCGTCCACTCTCCTCGCTGTATGCCAGGCTTGCTGAGAGCGACGCAGCAGGGATGACGTCATCACTGCCCCTGGCGGTCACATGTAGAACCCACCGGCATACAGCGAGGAGAGTGGACGGAGGACCCGGGTGCCTGCGGACATCGGAGGGTGAGATCAATGCGGAGGCAAGGGGCCTCTGTATACTGAAGGGGGGGGGCCGTGTGCCAGCAGGGGGGGCCTTTGTATATTTATACATAAATTTAAATGGATAAAAACCACTGTTGCCAGATATTACATGTACAATTGTTCGACAGCATTCCTTTTTAAATAGGATTTTAGCAAAAATATCGATCTTGGTTTTACAAAAAATCCTTACGTGATTGAAAAAAAAAGAGGTCATTTTCGTAATCAGCACACCAAATTACATAAAAATCAGTGAAAACTTCTCTTGTATTTCTTTCATCGCGGGCCTGTGTTATGTATGTATGTACGTACATGCTCTTGATTGAAAGGTAGAAAAAAAAAAAAAATAGGCAAACACGAAATCTGACCAATTTGGGACATGGTTGAAATAAATTTCACACTTTCCAATTACTAAATCTGGAGCTGTGCCATACACCGGGTACAGGGACCCAACATCCATTAGAAGACTGCTGCTCCCGATCTTACCTGTTCCCTGTCCTATTCTTAAGCCTCCCAAGAAGTGGTTGGACAGTTTGTTGTGGTCCCATACTGTCAGCTCCACACAGGCTTCTCTCAAATCATCTTCCTTGAACCCATCATAAACCATTGTGTGGTTAAAAATGGGGTTCGGCGTCTTGTCCACTGCTCGCGTTTTCTGACGACTCTTTCTACTCGTATCGGGCAGTATTGTACTGTACACAAGGTAAAGAAATTGTGCAAGTGATAAAAACAGACAATACACCAACTAGGGCTATATATTATGAAAAAGGCATCAGACAGTAAAGCCATAAAACTAATTATTTCCTGTAACAGATATAAAATTGTACTTGGATGCAGAGCGTTGTAGTTTTTCAACAGCTCAAGGCCACGGTCACAACATTGCTGTTAAAGATATGGATTCAAAATAAATTGGGCTAAAAATAAGTATTTGCATATGGGAATTTTGCATTGTTTTTACAGGTTTTGTTTCTTTTCACATTGCTGGTTGCAGAATTATTTGCTATGCTTGTACTAGATATTGTGACAGTCCTTGGAAATATCAAGCCAACAAAAATCATGGAATAGTGGTGAAGTGTATTTACCATTTGACAAAGGAGTTGATCTTGTTGTCTCGAAGCATCGGTAGCTGGAGACACTCTCGGATCCAGATGTGCACCTCTCCAGTTGTGTTCGGCTTTTTACCAGTTTCTGGTATTTGGGACAAAATGATTATTTGATTAGCATTATCTGAGAGGTGCAAGGAGCTGGGAAATACTATTGGCTGTAACAGCCCCTTACCAGACGGTGACACTGGAATGTACTGAAGAGACAGCTTCATCTCGCCTCTGTTCTCCAACCCAATACCGGCTGCCGGCGTCTAGAAAAGACAAGATACCACAGTCAT
>JARQOC010000002.1:723242467-723313462 GCA_033576535.1 Allobates femoralis
GGGGCGGGCCGAAAACTTCAGCCCACCCATGGACTACAAAAACCACCAAAAAGTAGGTGTGGAGAGGCTTTTCCAACAGCTCTGCTCCAAGAACGGTTGCCAGGTCGAATGGGTGCGGTTCTCCAAAGAAAGAAGATGGCCAGCCTAAAGCTCCATGAGTTGATGAAGGAGGTCGAAGAAGAGGCTCGTGCAGCCATAGGCCATCCGAGTCCGGGTCCCGTCCTCACAATAGACGGAGATCCCGAGTTTTGGGAAACTGCATTGCAGGACTTAAGGGTGAGGTTAATGGAGACTACGGAATGGACTATCCGCAGCTGGAGTACGAGTTTGGCCAGCCGACTGCATCGGGCTGTCCAGCAGAGACTTAGGATCTATTCCACTGCAGAACAGGAGCCCACGACCTGTTCCGTTCCATCACCGGAGCCCACGACTTGCCCCGTTCCATCACCGGAGCCCAAGACCTACCCTGTTCCGGAGCCGGAACTTGCAACTTGCTCCACGCCAGAGCCTGAAACCTGCCCAGTTACTGAACTGGAACCTACCACCTGTTTCGTCCAGACGAGCGAGAGACTGTGACCTGTTCCCCTCTAGAACCGGAGACCAGCCCCGAACACCTTGAGGCCTAACCGGTTACCAGAGTGGAGACACCACCGTTTACCAGCGCAGAGGAGGCGGGCAGCCTAGAAGCCCCGCGGGATGATCCAGAGGAAGACCCTACCGCTCCAGTGTCCATGCACCAGGAGAACTCCGATCAAAGGTCCCCGTTAGCCACAGAACCCGATGTGGTCGTCGAGGAAGTGAAGGAAGAGGACGACGAGGTCCACAGCGAACCTGAGGACTTCAGCCACGCCGGTTCCGAGGAGGACGACACGGAAGCTCCTGCCGAGCAGTCACAGACAGCTCGGGTTCAGTGGTCGGGTGCTGCCGCGGCATCTCCCCCTGACTATCTCGTCCGGGTGCCGGTTCAGACCTACCGACAGCTCCTGACCTGCCAACATCTTAACCATCGCTGGGACTACGTCCATACTCCGTGCCGTTCCGACGAATCTGTTCGTCGGTGCCGCAGAGCGGAATGGTGGGCACAGGAACAAGCAAACCGGCGAGCCCGCGCTGAAGCCCGTCGTCAACCCCCGTTGCCGGAGGAACTCCGCAAGACAGGTAGAGTCACCTCATTTAACCTGTCTACCGGGTGGGGTTTCGCCAGGGAGGAGGGTGTGTACGAGGAGATCTTTGTGGGTCGCCGAGACATTGAGTCGCACTTACCAAAGGGACATCCTGACCACGACCTTTACCGAGGAGAGACTATCACTTATGAACGCCATGCTGGTTCAGAGAGGTGGTACGCTCTTAGGGTTAAAAAGTGCTGCTTACACCCTTAAACCCAACAACCTTGTTTGAACAGTAACAATGACTTTGTCATGAACATTTCCCGTTAGTTTGAATGCCAGAAGAGCGGCCCGGCGGTGAAGCCTGGACTTACATTATGGACAGTAACCCTACCCGCCAGGTCCGCAATGGTTAACCCGTTTATTCTGCATAAACCTGTTTTGTTTGCAACGTTCTAAGTCATGTGCCTCCCTCAGGGGAAGAAATTTACACAATCATACCTGTTATTAATAAAAATGTTTATTTCCTGTTAAAATAAGAATGCAAAAATTCTCTGTAATGTTGGGGTTTCGTGACACTTGGGGACAAGCGTAATTTCCCAAGGGGGAGTGTGGCGCCCCGCAACGAGTGCGTCACAGGACGGTATTGCATCCCTGCCAGAAGATGTGATATCTTCCGTCTCAGTAATGACATGGTTAACACTCAGAGCTCCATACCCTACATGCACCACTAGCATAGAGGGCCAATCAGGTCCTGGTGGGCGGAGTGTAGGAGTAGAGTGTAGGAGAGGAGGGAGAGAGAAGAAGTGGTCGGGAGGAACGTAGGAGAAGAGGGCCCTGCACAGTTCCGTGCAGCCCTACAGACCACCTACCGGTTGGCGGAACCTGGGCGACTATCTAAACGGGTCCAAAATTCACCCGCGCCCATCAACAACCGGATCACTGGTTCCGAAGCGAGTAAGTCGTTCATCGCTGCTCAGCAAACCAGAAGTGAAGGGTCTGCTCTCTAGGAGCACCTCACTGCAGCCGCGACTAGAGCTGTCTTGCCAGCGGAGTACCCACCATAAGGAAACAGGCTCCCCTCACACCGGGACGTATACACCGGCAGGGAAATTCAAGTAGCCCCTTGTACCCTAACTGGCGCACTAAGGCGACATCGGCTAATAGAAAAAGTTATTAACTGAGGAACACCACGGAGCTCTGAAACAACACCGGTCATTGCTGGGACCACCTGGTCCGTTACCCGTTGACTGTTTACCCTGTATCATCTACCGGTTACAGTAAAAGACCAGTTACAGAGAGCACTGGTATCTGTGTTTCTTCCGAACTGTTAAACTCTGCATGCTAAGAATCACTGAATTGCCATACACCATCAAGTGCAGCTCCTGGCCCCGGGGACTCCCGCTCATCCTGTGGGGAGTGTCCCAGCTGCCGGAGGACCAAGCAGCGCCGGTGAAATCACCGGAATTCTTGCAGGTGGCGTCACGACATGAAAATTTAACCCCTTTCTGTTCAGCCAACCCTTTTGATCTGGACCACCGGGCCCCACAGCCTTGGGCGCGGAACCGTGACAGGGAGTAACAACGCCCGAGACGTGAAGACCCCGGCTACGGTGAGTCATGTTCTTTATAGAGAATTGTCCACGGAGTCTGTACCGGGGCCGGGTTGCTCCCACCCTGTCCGGGTCCTCAGCTTCCTCCTGCTGCGCTGTGTGTGTGGCCCTGCTGCTGTTTCTAGCTGAGCTGTCGGCTTTTTCTCTCCTGACAGGTACCCCTTTGGCTAGGCAACTTGAGTCTTCCTTGTGCTTCTGACCCCGCCGTGTTGCTTCGCTCAGGTACAGTGTCTCGATCTACAACCTCCACTATCCCGGTATTTACTGTGCTGTGTGTGTCAGTCACAGTTTCGGATCCGGTATCCGATCTGTGCACTCCTCCGGGGCGAGTGGTGATGTCACTCAGTCTCCCAGATGTGTTCCTTTGTCTTCTGTACTCCTTCCCTCAGACCCTGGCTAGGCCTGGAATCGATGAGCAGACTGTAGAGAAGCCTGACGCAGCCCCTTTACACTACAGTCTCTCTCAGATCTCCCAGGAACTGGACTCTTCACAGTACTGCTACGTACTGAACTAACTACTTCCTTTTGACCCAGAGTATATAAGGGAACTGGTTTAGCTTCCCCTCCTGGCCCAGAGGTGCTAGTGTAGTGTCAGTATTGTGTGGGGAGGGAACCCCTGTGATGTTACTGTGGCACATTAACCCTTGGGGTGCCACGGTGTCCAGGACCGAGTACAGCTCAAGGGCTAGTCGGTCGTATGTGTGATAAGGACCGAGGACGGCTCAAGGGCCAGGAGGTCATATGTGTGATAAGGACCGAGGACGGCTCAAGGGCAAGGCGGTCATAAGTGTAGCCAACTAGTCGTGCTATGGTTCCGTTGACTATGTGATGGCTTATGTAAAAGTGCCATGTGTGATGGACGTGATGGCTTATGTAAAAGTGCCATGTATGATGTGTATGATGCAGTGTGGGTTGAGACTCCCTAGGAGTAGGTTGAGGATCCCTACAGCAGCATGGGGAAAGATCCCTGTCAGGTGTTAGGCGGAGGTAACCGCCATTGGGACAGACAATAGGTCATGATATGGTCCCGTTGATTCTCATGTGAATGTCCTGTCATGTAATGTCATGTGATGTACTAATGTGGAAGTTATGTCATATGAAAATGTAAATACAGTGTTATGTTTTAAGTGATGAAAGCGGTTTATGACAGAAAAACAATAAATCCGCTGGTTATGTTCCGTTAAAATGTAGTCGCTGATGTAATTTCCCCGTGCCAAGCGGGTTCCCCTGGGGCGCTACCTCACAAGCTGGAGATCACAGAATATAAGAGTATACAGACATTACAGCCAGGGATCACAGAATGTAAGAGTATACAGACATTACAGCTGGGGATCACAGAATATAAGAGTGTACAGACATTACAGCACAAGATCACAGAATATAGGAGTATACAGACTTTACAGCCCAAGATCATAGAATATAAGAGTATACAGACATTATAGCCAAGGATCACAGAATATAGAGACATTACAGCCGGGATCACAGAATATAAGAGTATACAGACATTACAGCCGGGGGATCACCGAATATAAGAGTATACAGACATTACAGCCAGAGATCACAGAATATAAGAGTATACAGACATTACAGCCGAGGATCACAGAATATAAGACTATACAGACATTACAGCCAGGGATCACAAAATATAAGAGTATACAGACATTACAGCCGGGGATCTCAGAATATAAGAGTATACAGACATTACAGCCGGGGATCTCAGAATATAAGAGTATACAGACATTACTGCCGAGGATCACAGAATATAAGAGTTATCAGTCATTGTACAGGAGGAGGAGGTGAGCTGTGATATCACCTTTTGTGAATGGTTGATCCTGTGTTATCTACTGTATATAGAGGTGTTATCAGTCATTGTACAGGAGGAGGTGAGCTGTGACATCACCTATTGTGAATGGTGGATCCTGTGTTATCTACTGTATATAGAGGTGTTATCAGTCATTGTACAGGAGGAGGAGGTGAGCTGTGATATCACCTATTGTGAATAGTGGATCCTGTGTTATCTACTGTATATAGATATGTTATCAGTCATTGTACAGGAGGAGGAGGTGAGCTGTGACACCACCTATTGTGGATGGTGGATCCTGTGTTATCTACTGTATATAGAGGTGTTATCAGTCATTGTACAGGAGGAGGTGAGCTGTGATATCACCCATTGTGAATGGTGGATCCTGTGTTATCTACTGTATATAGAGGTGTTATCAGTCATTGTACAGGAGGTGGTGAGCTGTGACATCACCTATTGTAAATGGTGAATCCTGTGTTATCTACTGTATATAGAGGTGTTATCAGTCATTATACAGGAGGAGGAGGTGAGCTGTGATATCACCTATTGTGAATGGTGGATCCTGTGTTATCTACTGTATATAGAGGTGTTATCAGTCATTGTACAGGAGGAGGAGGTGAGCTGTGATATCACCTATTGTGAATGGTGGATCCTGTGTTATCTACTGTATATAGAGGCGTTATCAGTCATTCTGACAGTGAGGATAATAAGACTGCTGAAAAGTCATCCCTACAGAACATGCAGTATAAATCAACTATGAGGCTCAGTGGTCATAGTAAAATTCAGATTTTCAAGCCTTTTTTCCAGAGACTATAACATGGAACAATATACAACCCCCCTAAGTCCCTAAATATCACGAGACAGGGCGTGCTATGACCATGAATGACCCCTTTAAATAAAGTAGAAAGTTCTATTGTAAACAATGAATCACATTCTGCCCTTGAAGCTGTGCCCCGTACACATTCACAAGACATGTGCAAAAAAATTGGGGAATGATCATGCATACTAAACAAGGAAATTAGACCAGAGCGAGAGCTCAGCCTGTGCCAAGTGCCTGCTATGTTATGCAGGAACTAATGTAGTGCCAGCGGTGTGAACCCTGGCAGAAGAATGCATGTTTATAGGTGTGAAAGGTAAACAGGCTATGTAACATTCAGGCTATATAAGAATAAAAAAATAAGTTATCCGTGCACATAGTATTGATTCTAAACATCTACCAATGTCGAACCCCAGGCCCTGGGGTACTCGGGTATCAGGCTTGGTCCTGTTCTCACGGGGGATGTCACAGGTGGCAGCACCTGAGCCCGTGGCCTGGGTGACACTTCAAAAAGGTGTGTATGTACAGGGGATTAGAGTTTGTCATGTGACGCCACCTGTAGTACCTGGTAATGGGTCATCAGCGCCGCCACAGTCCTCCGGAGGTCGATGGTAATGCGGCTGAGTTGGCAAAGCTCCCTACAGGTGGAGCTGGTCCTCCGGGGCAGCGTTCCTGTAAGTAAACAGGTTGATGTAGATAACCACACAGAGGCAAATTCACATTCTCTCGGGTACTTTACTGTAAACTTTCAGTAGCAAAATACGAAGTTTACAGTTCAGCATCAGATGTTAGAGTAATTTTACGGGTGGCTGCAAGTGGATGCCAGGTGGTATGGTGGGACCCGTGGTGTACCTTAGTTGACGAACCCGTGTCCTTTCTTTCCCGCCTAGAATGAGTGTATACCCAATGGCTCCGTGTAGGTAGTACTGGGGGTCTTCTCCCTAATGGTGAGGAAGCAGGCAGACCGCTCCGTCTGGCAGGTTGCTGCAGCTGATAGACAAACCACAGCAACCGGTTGCCGACTGTAACGATAGACTTTGGCTGGATCCTCGGGCCCAGCGTTCCCGTGATGGACTGGAGAATCCCCTGGAGTATGGTCGCTCCACGCTGGGGTTCCCTCTTTCTCTCTAGGGCCCGGACTCCGCACGTCGGGTGCCCTCTTTCAGGATCTCCTCAAGACCCTCTTTCTCCTTCCCTCCAGATCAGCGTGAAGCTGTCCGGGTAAACCTTCCGCCTCCCGACTCCTCTCCTCTTCCGACCGCTCTAACCGCTCTTTGTTCCCCCTAGGGGTGAATATATCTCCCTCTCGGGTAACCTCCCACCACTATATTAATGTGGGAGTGCAGGAATGGGCCCACCAACCTAGGGTCCAGTTGCAACAGGGGAAATTACACCTCTTTTACGCGTGCAATACCCCTCTGTGACGCCTGACTACGTGGGGCGCCACACCACCATATTGTGTAAATTGGGGGTGGGGAACCTCAGGTCCCAGAGCCGAATTCTGCTCTTGATGCCATTTTTTGTAGGCCCCAGGCAGATTCCTGGGGACCGCAGGGCTCAGGCTGTTTGACGCATTTTGCTGATTGTCTGTCCTTTAAATCAAGCTCCCCAGAGATCTGTATGCAACAGTCTCAGCCTCCCCTGTAACGTCTACAATTCTAGCAAACCTGGAAAAGCAGTTGAGAAGCAACATGACCAAAATCATCCATGCCAATGAAAAGCAGCTCCAGCCACCACAGTAGGGGTGAGTAGATTGTTTAACCAAATATAGCGGGTCATTTTAAAGTTGATAATTTTGTACGGCCCCCGAAGGATTATAGAAATTTCCAAATGTGGGGCCGCTCTCACTGTGGGGGCGGCCCGGGACAAGGAATAGTCCACCGGCCTGGGGGGCAAATGCCTCCCTGCCACCTGGGCCAGTCCGCCCCTGCTAATAAGTGAATCTCCAGAAATAATATGCAGGAGTGCGCCCAGGAGACTCAGAGACCAGCTAGCACAAAATACTCAGGCAAGGAATAAAGCCCGAAACCGGACTTATAAGCAGGACTGACAGGAAGTTCAAGGTCAAGGCAAGACACCAGACTCCATTTTGGTCGAGGGCAAAAAGATACAACAATTCCATGGAGTACCTGGAAACATTACAGCTACGTGTCTCCATAGTCACAGACTATAAACACTTCCTACGGTATGTAGTCTGGTGTTACAGTCATGTGTTGCTCTTTTTAACCCAAATAGAGGATCAGGGAATAAAGTAAACATGGGTTTATTTGTTGTAGATAGTCATGCTTTTAAATCATGAAGAGGCAAGATAGGACCTCGGAAAAGAGACATCTCTAAGGTTAATGTGAAGTGAAGGGTACTCTAGTGCCCCTATGAGATGAAGCTATCATAGAAGTCATTATTTACCCATTAGAACCTTGCCACATGACCTAGTGACTCACCATTGCCGGATTCTCCCGTCTCAGGTGATGCAGCACTTGTCACGGTTCCGCGCCTGAGGCTGTGGGGCCCGGTGGTCAGAGCAAAAGGGGATTTTAAGGATGGGGATGTTTCTTGATTGTCGTGACGCCACCTGTGGGAGTCCGGTGATGGCACCGGCGCTGCTTTGGCCTCTGGGGAATGTGCGGCAGCGGGATGGGATGCTCCCCACAGGATGAGCAGGAGTCTCCGGGGCCAGGAGCTGTACCCGGTGGAATATGGCAGCTCTGTAGCTTGATGTGCAAGGTTAATAACAGTTCAGGAAGAAATGCACTGACACAATGCTCCTCTGTAACGGGTCTTTACTGTAGGTTCGGTGCGGTACACGGTATACAGTTTGTCAGGTAACGGACCGGGTGGTCCCAGTGATGAACAGTCTCTGTCCAAAGCTCCACAGTGTTCCTCTGCTACAAACAGTCCTATTCTTGTGTTGTTGCCGTTGCGGCCTTAGTGTACCAGTTCAGGGTACTGGGGAACTTCTATTGGATTCCTTAGTCGCTGCGTCCAGCAGTGAAGGTTCCTGTATCCCAATGGAAGGTACTCTGCTGGTAAGACTGCTAGGTTGCGGCTGTAGTGAGGCACTCCTAAGAAGCTACTCCGTCACTCCGGTTTTGCAGAACAGCGGTGAACGTCTGGACCCCGTTGCTTAGTTGCTGTTTGCCCGCTTTCTTGTCTGGGTCACCATTTGTTGGTGCCCTCCCGGTTAGGTCTGTCTGGACTTCTGTCTTTTTTGAGCTGCACGGCACTGTGCAGCCTCTCCTCTCTTCCTTACTTCCCACAGACTAACTTGCTGTTCTAACTTCCCCCACACTCTACACCTTACACTCCTCCCTCCAGGACCTGATTGGCCCTCTACCTCTGAGTGGTGCATGTGGTACATGGAGCTCTGGATTTAACTATTTCATCACTGAGACGGAAGATATTACATCTTCAGTCAGGGATACAATACCTTCCTGTGACGCACTCGTTGTGGGGCGCCACACTAGGACATAAAACTGTGATAGCAGGATCTATTTTATTTTACCTAGACTCCATTTTGAGCACCTGCGATGGAGAAAGCTGTGTATTTTCGATAAGAACCACATGTTATTCTTTTGTTTAAATCAAAACTAAAAGAAACTTAGGAACATGAAACTTAAGAAGTGTAAGTCACACCAAGACTCTTAGAGCTGGGTGTATGGGATATATACCATATATATATATGTTAATGGCATCACTAAATAAGAGATAAGCTGAGTCACTTAGGATACCACAATATATGTCCAAGAAATGCCCATATAACCTTGGGATGATGTAATAATCACTTCTTTTGGGAGAAAGATGCAGCTGCTTCTGATACATAACTGTCTCAGGGGGTTCTCCTATACATATGTATGTGATCTCTATAATTTAATTAGGAGCACACATAAAGTCTTAAATGTCATACACTGAGTGGCAAAGACAAACCCGAGTCAGGATCTGCTCCAAAAGGAAAAAATCTTCATTTGCAAAAAGCTTTTTGGGAGTCGTTACCCCTCATCAGTGCAAACTAGGAGAGCAGATCCCTCAAATTTAGGTTTACTTGAAGGAAAGTGACCACTAGTTTTCACAGCGCCACTGATATACGTTGACTATATTGGGTAATGCAACACATTCATTCGAATACTGCAATGCCAGATGCTGCCTGTGTACTATTGCTGAAAAAAGTAGCCATATTTTTTAACTTTTTTTTTCCATCATCTTCATAATGGTTATTGTTGAAAATACAAACAATTTTGCAATTTGCTGATTATTAAAATTTACAGCAGTTTCTGAGTTAACACTTTTTTCTTTTTCTTACAGCTCATTGTGTTAGGAAGACTTTGGATTTTCTATTGTCATTCTGTGTGTCTTGCCCTTTTTCAAGATGATGTCCATTGCTTCATGTGATCCACATGTCTGACTTTATAAACCTCAGTCTACCGCCTAACTATGCTCGAGTATTCAGCTGAATTCCTGGCTCCCTGCTTCCTGTGATTCTCAAGTGAACCTCCTCTGCCATTCCACTCCAACTTTCCCTGTGTCTACGGTTCTTCTCCAGCTTCCTCCACACCTGCTCAGTGCTTCTCCTGCAAACCAGCTTCTGTGCCGTGTGTTTCAGACTCAGCTTCAGCCTGTCTGTGTCATGCACTTAGTTGGCGCTGACATTGCTTTGATGCTGCTGTGTATGTTGTTTGTCTTTGAGAGCTGCATGGTTTATGCTTGTCATGGTCTTTGCCTCCTGTGTTGGGCTCCAGGACTGCATTCACTATTATATTCAACTCCTGGTTGAGGGGTTAATGTGTGACTCACCTGGAATCCCCTCCCACGGGCTTTAAATAGCCTTCCCTCTCCTCTGTCAGTTGCTGCTGATAGCTATTTGCTTTGGGTCTTGGTGCTGAGCTGATGCTTAGCTGCTGGACTAAGTCTTTCTTTGGGTGATCCCTGACCCATGGGTGGAGGTAGGGGCTCTCAGCCTAGATCTAATCAGGAGTTTTAGGGTACAGGGTGGCCGCTCGGAACTCCTCACCATCAGAGGTACCTCCGAGATTAGGGTGAGCCAGGGACCCCAGCATCAGGGTCAGATTAGGCTCTCCTGACACTCTTTTGCCCATTTCACCTACCTGTTACCTGATTCCCTTACCTTCCAAGCGTGACAGTCTGCCCTGTGATATGTAAGCCCTGTGTGCCAGTAAGCTTTACAGCTTCCCTATTAGTATTGTCAAAACAAGTCCCCTTTTCTTTATATTTGCTTTCCTTATAACAGATCACAAAAACAAGATCGGGTGTTTTTTTCCCCCCCTCTCTCAGGAAAGATTCATAATCCGAATAATTTGAATTCAATTATCCTTTATATCCTTTATCTCACACAATAAAAAACATTTAGAGCAGTGGTTCTTAACCTTGTTTGAGGTACCGAACCCACCAGTTTCATATGCACATTCACCGAACCCTTCTTTAGTGATGATAAATCAAATCAAAGGATAATTGAATTCAAATTATTCGGATTATGAATCTTTCCAGAGAGAGGGGGGAAAAAAATACTCGATCTTGTTTTTGTGACCTATCAGTTTTGTGCAGATGTAGTTTCTCTGGACTTTGCGGGACTTTACTTAATCTACACTGCACAGTTTCAGGGTCAGGACTCGTTCAAGTGACGACCTTCTCGGACCTTCCTGGGAGTTATCAAACTCATAGACTGTTTCTGATGTGATTGCTTCTAAAGAGATTTTCCTGTTTGTTGCCTATTTGATGAACTTGCTGCATCTCACGTTTATTAACTGCCATGTGTGTTTAATACAGTCTTGTTCACCTTTAAACTTGGTCTCAGAGTGTATGTGCTCCCATAAGCTATTAGATTCTTGAGGAATTCCTTATAATACAGTACACATTGCCTTGGAGACTGACCACCACCGCTGGAAAGCACGACATGCGCAGCACTTACAAGTTGTTTTCTATGGAGCTTGTAAGTGCAGTTTTGAAGCTGGCCAGAATCGATGAAGCTTGCTGTTACCTCATAATCCTGGCTAGCTTCAGCGCAATGATTACAAGATAGACAAAAGTATTGGTCTGTTTCCTAGATGATAACAATAATAATAATAGCTAATAGATAATTGCAAAAGTGCTTGTTTTTACAAGCACTATCCAACACTATCCCTCTATGAAGATGGTAAATAATTCATTATGCTAATTGTCACAGGTTCCTTCTCCGGTATCCCACAATCAACAGAGCGAGAGATGTGTGAACAGCCCAAGAACCTTTATTGCTTGAAAAACATAAAAATCCATAACACAATCCATCAGAAAAATCCTTTAAACAATCCAACAGTGTACTGTATTTCCGGGTTGTCCAGGTGATTCTCCCATGCCTCTTGAGAGCTCACCTCGGCTACCACGTCCCACACAAAAGACTGAATCATACTGCTTCTCCTCCCCAACCATCTCCCCATCCAAAACCAGGTCTATTGACACACTCCATGGGGGATGAATACAAACATCTACAGACAGAGGACTAGAATGACCAAGTAAGGACATATCCACAGTAATTCAATGACCAGAATCTCTGGAGTATAATGAGTACACAAGAAGTGGGGAAGGGGAGAATACACAATATAGGAATAGCCCTTGTAAAATGCAGTAAAATATAACCCACCATATCACACCATCACACTAATTAAGCACCTCTTATATCTGATATTCATGAAAAACAGTTGAAATAACATCTGATGTCCAGTTTTATACCTACAAGAATCTTGACCAGGAAGAAAAACCTGTACAAATACATTGTGTAATAATAGTAAATATAAAGTATACAGAACTGTGGGATTAAACCATGATGAGGAAATCCTTCCTGCTTCTATTGTATTCCTATTACTGGTTGTTTGCTTTCTTGTTCTATTGTGAAATGTTGGAGCAACACCAAACACATGAGAAAGCTGTGCAAGATCGATCGATCGTCTGGCTGACACATAGGCTTCCCAAACTTTCCCACAGTCACACTAGGTTCAGCTGAACATGCACATTATGCATTTTGCTCAAGAGATACTACAGTGTTACAGGGAATGGCTTGTATTAGGGTGTAGTTTGTATGGGGGGGATCTGACAAGGTGGAGCATGGCTTGGGATGGGGTAGAATTTCTATAGGTGGGGTCTGTCTAGGTGGGGCATGGTTTGTATTGGGGTAGAGTTTTTATGGTGTGGTCTCCACATATGGCGCATGGATTGGGGTAGAGTCTGTATGGGTGAGGTCTGTAAGGGTGGAGCGTGGGTTGGGATGGGGTAGAGTTTGTATGGGTGAGGTCCATAAAGGTGCAGCGTGGCTTGGGGTAGAGTTTGTACGGTTAGGGGGTCACTATAGGTGGGACATGGCTTGGGATGGGGTAGTGTTTGTTTGAGTGGGGCATGGAAGTTAGGAAGAGGTACAGTTTGTATTAGTGAGGACAGTATAGGTAAGGCATGGCTTGGGGCAGAATTTGTATTGGTGGGGTCTTTCTATGTGGAACATGGCTTGGAATGGGGTAGAGTTAATGTGGGTAGGGTCACTTTAATTCAGTCATGGGTTGGGAGGGGCAAGAGTTTGTATGGGTAAGATCTGTCTAGGTGGAGCATGGCAAGGTCGGTACAGGTGAGCTGTGGCTTAAGATGGATAGAGTTTGTACAGGTGGGGAATGGCTTAGAAAGGGGTAGAGTTTGTATTAGTGAGGACTGTATGGATAGTCATGGCTTGGGAAAGTGTAGAGTTTGTATGGATGAGGTATTTCTAGGTGGGGCATAGCTTGTGATAGGGTAGAGTTTTTAAGAGTGGGGGGTCACTATAGGTGGGGCATGGCTTTGGATTGGGTAGAGCTTTTTATGTGTGGGGACTGTCTAGATGGGGCATGCCTTGATATAGGGTAGAATTTGTATGGGTGGGGTCTCTATAGGTAGGGCATAGCTTGGGATGGGGTAGAGTTTGTATGGGTGGGGTATGGCTGAGGAAGAGATAGTTTGCATTAATAAGGACTGTATAGGTTAGGCATAGTTTGGGAAGGGGTAAGGTTTGTATAGGTGAGGCATGGCTTGAGATGTGGTAGAGTTTGTATGAATGGGACCTGTCTAGATGGGGCATGGCTTGGGATTGAGTAGAGTGTGTATGGGTGAGGTCTGTACAGATGGGGCATGGCTTGATAAGGGGTAGTTTGTATAGGTGAGGTCTGTGTAGGTGGGGCATGGCTTCAGATTTGGTAGAGTTTGTATGGAAGATGGCTTAGAAAGTATTAGTGAAGACTGTACAGTATAGGTTAGGCATGGATTGGGAAGGTGTAGAGTATATATGGGTGGGGCTGTGTAAGTGGAGCATAGCTTGGGATGATGTAGAGTTTGTGTAGGTGGGGGTCACTATAGGTGGGCCGTGGCTTGGGATTGGGTAGAGTTTGTATGGGTTGGAACTGTCTAGGTGGGGCACGGTTTCGTATAGGGTAGAGTTTGCATGTGTGGGGTCTCTGTAGGTGGGCATGGCTTAGCATGGGGTAGAGTTTGTATTGATGGGGTCTCGATCACCTGATGAAGGGGCAGCATTTTGCTCGTTTGTTGGGTGATTGCCAACATGTTTACATCTATGAACTCTTACCTGTGCACCTGGGATATATAAATGGATATTACATTCACAAAACACACACACTGCATATTGCACACACATAGTACACAGGCATGTATAATGGTGCTTGGTCCTTTAAGTACTTGTACTACTCACAGACAGGTCCTTCTGATGCCTGGGAGGAAGACATCCCCGGGTCTCACCGTGGGATCGTGAAGAAGGTAAGAAAGTGTTTGTGTGTCTCTGTCTGTGTGTCTGTCTGTGTCACCTGACAACAGAGCAAAAAGCAGCACAAAAGGATGATGCATTTGTGATACTTTTTTGCAAAGAACGGATCCGTTTTTTGGTGCAGAAACTGCACAAAAATTGGATCAACAAAAACTGGAGCGCAAACGCTCTTTCTGAACTCAGCCTTAGAGGACACGTTCCACTAGACATTAGGTGGTGGTTGGCCCTGTTAGGCTGTGTACACACATCTTTTTCAGGCATATTCCGCCTTGAATCTGCCTGAAAAGTGCTGCATAACCTTCGCAAAAAATCTCAATAAAAAACATTATAAAACGTTCTTTTTATCCCTAAAGCGGCTTTGCGAAAGATACGACATTGTATGCACATACCCTTATAACGTGAAACTTGAAGGTTGCCCTCAGTTTCCACTCCAAAACTCAGTGAAAAGACTTGGTGAGCACATCACCCCTGAGCAGAACCTCCAAGATTTTGAGGAGTTTTTAGTTTTTGAGTTGGATTTGGAGCGTTTCTGCTCAGTGACTATATGCACATTCTATCTACAATCTACCTTAATAAGGCCACAGAATTGGACATATTGCACAGCAATGTCAAAATGACAATGCTGTGCATACGTTCTGGTTTATGTCACTTAGATCAGAAATCCTGCAGCAGTTAAAAGAATTAACATGTTCACTCTTATCATGGCTTCTAATAGAAGATAGAGGAAAAAGAGTTTTTTTTTCGTTTTCCTTAGAGGTTTTAAAGAATATTAGAAGAGTTTTCTACCTAAAACCTTGTTTGCAGCCTTTTGATTTGACGGTGCCTGGTTTGGAGATGTTTCCTTCATTCTTTGTGTCACAGAAGTGACACCACTTTATTTTCATTAAATCAGATTTTATTAGGAAAACCAGACCATGACAACAGGTTGTTAATCATAACAGCATAGGGGAAAACATGGAAACAATAGTAACATCGCAAAACCTCGGGAACGGTGATTCACGTTATGAAGCAACTTCAGAGACAAAATGATGATGTCTAAGGGGGAAATGAAAATAGCACGAGGTGGGTCTTGCAAGAATATTTTAACAACATCTCCCTCGTAATGTGAAGGGAATGAAGTACGTGTCAGGCACGGCCAAACTATTAAGAAGGCCACTAAGAAATGAAAGAGAAACTCCAAGATGGATAGAGAATAGCATAGAAAAAGAAGGGGGAAAAGAAGAGGCAGAAGGGAAAGAACAGATCAGGGAGAGCGTGAGTGGGTGTCAAAACCCATTTATCAAGAAGATTGGGTGTATGTATGGACGTCCAATGGAGTCTAATAAGCGCATCAAGCGTAGAGTGATACAGTTGTGGTCAAAATATTGACACCCCTGCAATTCTGTCAGATAATATTCAGTTTCTTCCTGAAAATGATTGCAATCACAAATTCTTTGGTATTATTATCTTCATTTAATTTGTCTTCAATGAAAAAACACAAAAAGAATTGTTCTAAAGCCAAATTGGATCTAATTCCACACCAAACATAAAAAAGGGGGTGGACAAAAGTATTGGCACTGTTAGAAAAATCATGTGATGCTTCTCTAATTTGTGTAATTAACAGCACCTGTAACTTTCCTGTGGCACCTAACAGGTGTTGGCAATAACTAAATCACACTTGCAGCCAGTTGACATGGATTAAAGTTGACTCAACCTCTGTCCTGTGTTCTTGTGTGTACCACATTGAGCATGGAGAAAAGAAAGAAGACCAAAGAACTGTCTGAGGACTTGAGAAACCAAATTGTGAGGAAGCATGAGCAATCTCAAGGCTACAAGTCCATCTCCAAATACCTGAATGTTCCTGTGTCTACCGTGCGCAGTGTCATCAAGAAGTTTAAAGCCCATGGCACTGTGGCTAACCTCCCTAGATGTGGACAGAAAAGAAAAATTGACAAGAGATTTCAACGCAAGATTGTGCAGATGGTGGATAAAAACCTCGACTAACATCCAAACAAGTTCAAGCTGCCCTGCAGTCCGAGGGTACAACAGTGTCAACCCGTACTATCCGTCGGCGTCTGAATGAAAAGGGACTGTATGGTAGGAGACCCAGGAAGACCCCACTTCTTACCCCGAGACATAAAAAAGCCAGGCTGGAGTTTGCCAAAACTTACCTGAGAAAGCCTAAAACGTTTTGGAAGAATGTTCTCTGGTCAGATGAGACAAAAGTAGAGCTTTCTGGGCAAAGGCATCAACATAGAGTTTACAGAAAAAAAAAGAGGCATTCAAAGAAAAGAACACGGTTCCTACATCAAACATGGCGGAGGTTCCCTGATGTTTTGGGGTTGCTTTGCTGCCTCTGGCACTGGACTGCTTGACCGTGTGCATGGCATTATGAAGTCTGAAGACTACCAACACATTTTGCAGCATAATGTAGGGCCCAGTGTGAGAAAGCTGGGTCTCCCTCAGAGGTCATGGGTCTTCCAGCAGGACAATGACCCAAAACACACTTCAAAAAGCACTAGAAAATGGTTTGAGAGAAAGCACTGGAGACTTCTAAGGTGGCAGCAATGATTCCAGACCTGAATCCCATAGAACACCTGTGGAGAGATCTAAAAATGGCAGTTTGGAGAAGGCAGCCTTCAAATATCAGGGACCTGGAGCAGTTTGCCAAAGAAGAATGGTCTAAAATTCCAGCAGAGCATTGTAAGAAACTCATTGATGGTTACCGGAAGTGGTTGATGGCAGTTTTCTTGGCTGAAGGTTGTGCAACCAAGTATTAGGCTGAGGGTGCCAATACTTTTGTCCGGCCCATTTTTGGAGTTCTGTGTGAAATGATCAATGTTTTGCTTTTTGCTTCATTCTCTTTTGTGTTTTTTCATTGAAGACAAATTAAATGAAGACAATAATACCAAAGAATTTGTGATTGCAATCATTTTCAGGAAGAAACTGAGTATTATCTGACAGAATTGCAGGGGTGTCAATACTTTTGGCCACAACTGTATATCGGATAGTTGCTACTATGTACCAGGTCTCCAAAATGAGAAACAGAAATATGTTATAAATGAGCGATCACCTCTGAGTTATAAATATTAAATTTTATTTGTGAAAAACATTACACACATTATACAAGACTTAATAAAAACATTTATACAAAAAGGGGGAGAAGTAATCCCCTGCTGTGAAAACCACTATATTTTGCCAATAATTTAAGTAGATAACGTAAGCCAAACTGTTGTAATAGCCATGAAATAATCACAGCAACCTATAAAGGTACCTTTACACGCCGCCACAGAGGGCAGCAACAGGTAGGCACCGCACGTGCGCGTTTTCAACGGTTGCTAACGGTACCTGATGCCGCATATAGACGCCGCCACAAGGTGCTCCACAGAAGGTATTTTCGTTCCCCGGAAGTGCCGACGGGTGCCGCAGGTTACCTTCTGTGGAGCACCTTCCCTGATTTACACGCCTCCACCACAAGGGAATATGGGCGTACATATTGTGCGCCGTAACTACATAGGCGTGACAGAGTTGTGTATTATGTGACGCTTGTACGGTGATTGGACAATGCAATAACCTCATGATTGGCCAGCCGGCGCAGGAAGGCTGGCTAATACATGATGCTATTGCAAATGTGTAGTGTGACTGGTCAGCTCGTTAAATATGGCGCCCTGTGCAGGGACAGCCAATGGTTACACAGTAGCCCCCACCAATGATAGCTGATGGGGCGTGGTATACATGACGCTGTGGAACGCCCCTGGGTTTTCCCTAGGCCACGCAAAAACCTTGCCTGTGCCCCGATTACACGCTGCCACCATAGGGGTTATACCTGCTTGTTTTTGAGCACGGCTGAAACACAGGTATCCAAAGACACAGGAAGGAACCTCCTGAATTACACGCCGCCACTTCGCGGTCTTTTCAAGGCAAAAGGCACAATTGTGTCCAATGCCTGGCGGTTTCTACCTCCCTGTGGCGGCGTGTAAAGGTACCATAAAAGTAAGAAAAGATCACCGGGTGCACTTAAGGAGAAGTGCAGGCTATTTACTGCACAGGGATGAAATTTCAGTAGCATGTATGCAGCTCAGGTTGGCGAGACTCCCTACACGTTTATGGTTGATATATAATGGCGTGCCCTGTACAAAAAACCCGCACCCCACATCAGGATCAAAATATCGTAATAGATGACCTTAATGCAAAAGGCCAATGTTAAGCTACAAACAAGCTCATTCTGGTAAATACAAGCAAATTGCCTATGGCCAGCGGTCAGACAGCAAGGGACCCCTCGGTGCCCCACGCGCCACATCACAGCAGTGACTTCATCCAGGGGATCCTGCATATTGCTGCAGTGCGTGTCTATATACATCTCAGTTAATTAGATACAATAATAACACCTGCGAAACACCGGTCATGGCTGCGAATGCAGCACTGTTGACACGACGGGAAGTGACGTTAATCGTGGAATGTAGCCCCCCTTCTTACAATTCAAAGTGCAAAATATCCTCCTAGGTGTATGCAACTTCAAAGAAGTGTACCAAGATGGCCACCGCTTTCAACGTATGGCTGGGGAAGGTTGACTAATGGCCGCTGCCCTCAACGTTTAGCCAGGGGGGAGGGAAAAGGTGCTGGGCGGTATTAAGGGGGAGGAGGCAAATAGGAAGCAGAGATAAGCCTATGCTTATACATCATTAGAGATGTCTCGGGCAATATTCGCTGCTATGCTTGGTGAGGCTTGGTGCTCTGAGACCATGGGTCTATGTAATTGTTGAAACAACCATAACTAGTTGTATATGTATTAAGTAGTGGGGAATCAAATAGTGCACCCCTAATGGTACCTTTACACGCCGCTACGGAAGGTTAGAAACCACCGGGTGTCGGAGACAATTGTACCTTGTACCGTCAAAACATCGCGAGGTAGCGGCGTGTAATTCAGGTTGTTGCCACCGGTCTCTGTCGACACCTGTTTCCCAGCCTGTGCTCAAAAACAGGTAGGTATAAACCCTATGGTAGGGCGTGTAATCGAGGAACAGGAAGGTATTTTTGTCACCTAGTGAACTCCCTGGGGCGTGACACAGTCTCCGGGATACCGCGCCCCATCAGCGTTCATTGGAGGAAGAGCTTGTGTTACGATTGGTTGTCCCTGCATAGGGTGGCATATTTAACGAGCTGACCAGTCACTCTACACATTGCAATAGCATCATGTATTAGCAGCCTTCATGCGCTGGCTGGCCAATCATGATGCTATTGCATTGTCCAATGACCGTACGAGCGTCTCGTAATCCACAACTCTGGCATGCCTATGTGTTGTCCCTGCTGCCCAGGTCCTCCCATATTACCTTGTGGTAGCGGCGTGTAAATCAGGGAAGGTGCTCTACAGAAGGTAACCTGCGGCACCCGTTGGTGCTTCCAGGGATTGAAAAAAACCTACTGTGGAGCACCTTGTAGCGGGTGTAAATGCGGTATCAGGTACCGTTAGGAACCGTTGAAACGTGCACGTGCACACCCGGTGGTTTCTAACCTTCCGTAGCGGCGTGTAAAGGTGCCATAAGAGCTGATCAGATGCTTATGGGTAGGCACCAGGATTCAGTAACCCAAGTACACTTTACTCACTAGAAATAATGAACACCTACAGTTAGTAGCCGTAAGATGTAAGATACAGCCAGCGGGAATTTTTGGGATATCAAATAAGAACACCCAATACGCCGTCCCATGTCATTGAGTACGTGGGTATAGGTAATAATAGATCTCAAAGGGAAGCAGAAGTCAGAGTGGTGTCAACTTCGGTGTATATATCGAGATCCATCAAGCCATACACCAACCAATGATAGTCCGGTCAAGTAGGTCAATGACCAGGCATTGTAAACAAAATAGAAATAACGTTGAAACAGAGAATAATAGAAATGAATAAACGTAAAAGAGTGTGTAATAAGTGGACACTAGTTGGCATGGCCAACGTGTGCACTCCAGGTACCAGGAAAGGATTTTTTTATAATATCAAAGAAAAAAAATCTGAATAAAAAAAATAAATTAATTTTAAACATGTTAGTAAAAAAACTTGCATCTTTTTCTGCAAAGTTGCAGAATTGAATATAGAGGAACTAGTAAAGAGCTGTGAGGAAATGAACAGTAAAACTAAAGACAAATCAGGAAACAGGATGAATATATCGAACAGATGGACCATCTCCATTAACAAATCTGCTTCGCAATGCATATAATTTTATTGACTTAAATATAAACCCACCATATACTGGGGATGACCACAAGGGATGTGGGGTGAACGAGGAGAACCTCTTATCACGAAAAGTAGCCCGGTAGTGTATAGAGGTATTCATCACGTCCAGCGATAAGAAGGAAAAAAGTCATATCAAGACACTAGGCCTGTAGAAGACAAGGCAAATAGCCCAACCAGTAGATTCAATATCAAATAGTGTAAAAGTATCCCGTATATCACTGGTTATCATGTCCAGTCTCACCGAGACTAAAAATTCAGCAGTCAGGGACCAGTCCAAACCAAGCATTTTAACAGGGAGTCTTCACCAGAGGACACGCTCACCCAGTACTGTAGCATCTTTATCAGGGCGGAAGTTAAAGACAATGTTGTTATTAAGGCAAGTTCGTAATCTTCCAACAGGTGTGTGGCGTCCAGTGTACCGTTGTACATAAAGGTGTCTATAAGCGTGACCAAGCGTAACAACAACAGAGTAGGAGTCCAAGTCCATGCGGGAGTTATATTGATCTCCAACGGTTATGGGTCGGGAACCATAATGTGCATCCAGAAAGAGTCCTGGGGTGAACAGATTCTATCAGTTTCGCATGCAATGAGCGTTCACCTTCGTACATGGCTACCAAATTAAACCCAGTGTCAGAATACATGTCTTAGGGCCCTTCAATCTAGCGTTTTTTGAAATTTCGCGGCAGATGCGGTTTTTTTAGCGGCCTACCTGCCGCTAAGTGACAAAAACCGCACTTGCCGCCCTGCGCAAGTAGCCCTCTATACTTTGCATGGCTGTTTACCGCAAACCGGCGCAATGCAGCCGGTTATCGGTAATCGCGGCAGATGCGTTTTTTTCACCGCATCTGCCGCGAATTTCAAAAAACGTTGATGTGAAAGGGCCCTAAGCCATCCAGAGTCTGTAGACTTTGCCGCTTGTAGACACCTTTACGACCTGTTAAATAAGAATGACATGGTCTTAGGATAATTCAGATCTGTTTGTAAAAGCCATTATACAATAACTCCTCATTCAGGCCTTGAGGCGACAAACTCTTCAACTCAAAAATCCACTTGGCCTCCCGCTTGAGTAGCTCAAGGGTTATGTTACCTCCTCTGATATTGGGTTGTATCTTATGTAATCCCAATATGCATAAACCATTGGGATTAGAGTCATGTTCAATCAAAAAATGTTTTGCAATCAAGGTCCAGCTTTTACCTTTCTTAAGATCCTTTTTCGCGGTGTTAATGGTGGACACATGTTGTTGGAGTCTTCTTCTCAACTCTTGCGTCGTTTGTCCCACATAGATTTTCTCACATCCACAGATGATGGCATAGACATGATTCTTCATGCGGCAATTGAAGTATGCTCGAGACTTTAATATAAAAGGTTGTACTGTCAGGTTCAATGTATCAGAGGAAATCATAAAGGGACAGGAAATACAATCCCCACACGCATATGTGCCCCTTAGTCTAGTTCCACTCCCGGTACGTCTTCCCGGTCTCATGAAATGACTTCTGGTTAGAAGATCTTTCATGCTTTTGGCCCTCATGGCTGTCAACCCTGGTGTATCCGACAGGAACGGCCTAGCTTTGGCATCTTCCGTGAGAATGTCTCAATTCCTCTGGAGAATGGACCTGATATCGCCCCACTGGTTATTATATGTGGTAGTGACATTGATCTTTTTCCAAATTATATTTAGAGTTTCTGCCCTGGGGATAGCCCTGGAGTATTGGAAGGCCCCTGCGACTACCTTATGGGGATAACCTTGGGCAAGAAATCTGTCCGTTAGGTTACGTGACTCATTAAGGAAATCAGGATCTAGGTTACAATTGTGTCGGATCCTGAGGAATTGGCCTTTAGGGATACCTCGTCAGAGATGTTCAGGATGACAACTTTCAAAGTGTAGCAGACTATTAGTCGCAGTAGATTTACGGTAAAGGGTGGACACAACTCTACCATCTTGTTTTTTAAGTTGCAGGTCTAGGAAGTTTACCATGGTGCTTGAGATTTCTCTGGTCAGTTTGATACTGCAGTCGTTGGTATTCAAGATGGAGACAAATTACGTGCACTCATCAGCTGATCCTGTCCAAAGAAAAAGGATATCGTTGATGTATCTAAACCATTTAAACACATTGTTAGTGAAATGTTCCATCACATACACTGTGGTCTCCTCCCACCACCCCATGAAGATGTTGGCATATGAGGGTGCGCACCTTGCCCCCATAGCTCTACCGGAGGCCTGATTATAGTATTGGCAGTCAAAGACAAAATAGTTCTTCTCCAAGACCAGCTTCAGCAGATCGAGTAGGAACGAGTTGTGTAACCTATTGCTGTGTGTTTGTTTGTCCAAAAAGTATCCGACAGCCTGTACTCCCAGGTCATGCGCAATGTTGGTATATAAGGACTCAATGTCCATAGACACCAGTAGGGTTTGTTCAGGGATGACCAGTTCTTCCAACTCTTGTATCAAGTGAGTCAAATCTCTGATGTAAGATTTCAAAAAAGTTGCCAACAGTTGTAAAAAATGATCCAAAAATATACAGGGTTTTTCAAGTAATCCACCGTTTCCTGAGATATTTGACCTACCTGGCGGTTCATGCATGTTCTTATGCACTTTGGGCAGAAGATAAAACGTTGGTATACGTGGAGACTTTGTGCTCAAGTAATCTTTTTCCCACTTGTTGATGATTGCCATATCGAAGGCCTTTCGGATTAAGTTGTCCAATTTTTCTTTAAAGACCTGTGTGGGGTCAGAAGGTAGAATCCGATAATTTACAGGGTTACCAAGTTGCCATTTGGCCTCCTTTTTTTCTCTCATATCATATATAATCCTTTCCTGGTACCTGGAGTGCACACGTTGGCCATGCCAACTAGTGTCCACTTATTACACACTCTTTTACGTTTATTCATTTCTATTATTTCTCTGTTTCAATGTTATTTCTATTTTGTTTACAATGCCTGGTCATTGACCTACCTATGACCTGTTCTGGACTATCATTGGTTGGTGTATGGCTTGATGGATCTCGATATATACACCGAAGTTGACACTCCCCTGGCTTCTCCTTCCCTTTGAGATCTATTATTACCTATACCCACGTACTCAATGACATGGGATGGCATATTGGGTGTTCTTATTTGATATCCAAAAAATTCCCGCTGGCTGTATCTTACATCTTACGGCTACTAACTGTAGGTGTTCATTATTTGTAGTGAGTAAGTTGTACTTGGGTTACTGAATCCTGGTGCCTACCCATAAGCATCTGATCAGCTCTTAGGGGTGCACTATTTGATTCCCCACTACTTAATACATATACAACTAGTTATGGTTGTTTCATCAATTACATAGACCCATGGCCTCAGAGCAACCTCAGTCTCACCAAGCATAGCAGCGAATATTGCCCGAGACTCTCTAATGATGTATAGGCATAGGCCTATCTCTGCTTCCTATTTGCCTTCCCCCCCTTAATACTGCCCAGCACTTTTTTCCCTCCCGCTAACATTGAGGGCAGCGGCCATTAGGCACCTCCCCCAGCTATGACGTTGGAAGCGGTGGCCATCTTGGCACACTTCTTTGAAGTTGCATACACCTAGCAGTATGCGCACATGATGTAGAGCGGCACATTCCCGATTACGTCACTTCCGGTCAACAGTGCCGCATTCGCAGCCATGACCGGTGTATCGCAGGTGTTATTATTGTATCTAATTAACTGAGATGTATATAGACACGCACTGCAGCATTATGCAGGATGCCCTGGATGAAGTCACTGCTGTGACGTGGCGTGTGGGGCACCGAGGGGTCCCTTGCTGTCTGACCGCTGGCCATAGGTAATTTGCTTGTATATACAGTACCAGAATGAGCTTGATTGTAGCTTAACATTGGCCTTTTGCATTACAGTCATCTATCCCAATATTTTGAGCCTGATGTGGGGTGCGGTAGTTTTGTACAGAGCACGCATTATATATGAACCATAAACTTGTAGAGAGTCTGGCCAACCTGAGCTGCATACATGCTACTGAAATTGCATCCCTGTGCAGTAAATAGCCTGCACTACTCCTTAAGTGCACCCGGTGATCTTTTCTTACTTTTATAGGTTACTGTGAATATGCAAATTTGCACTTCACTAAGGAAGTAGAGAAACTCCAGTGCCACATTTAAGCAGCTTCTTCAAAGTCATAATCGCTTTCCAACAAGCTTTTAATATAACTAAGGGATTTGTGCCAGATCAGAACCCCTAACTACAGACGCTGCGTTTCGGGGTACCTGCCCCTCATCAGTGTAGTGTGTGGGATATTCTGATCTGGCTGAGTGAGTGGGCTAAGACAAGGTCTGGGAGCTTGCTATCAACCTTATGGAGACAGCGAAGTAGCAAGCTCCCAGACCTAGGTTACTGTGATTATTTCATGGCTATTACAACAGTTTGGCTTACGTTATCTACTTAAATTATTGCCAAAATACAGTGGTTTTCACAGCAGGGGATTACTTCTCCCCCTTTTTATCTACAGGCCTTTAGCCTCTTTAAATGTTTTTATTAAGTCTTGTATAATGTGTGCAATGTTTTTCACAAATAAAATTGAATATTTATAACTCAGAGGTGATCGGTCATGTATAACATATTTCTTTTTCTCATTTTGAAGTATTGTTTGCAGATATGTTTGAGCATAACCCCGGTATTTATTTACACAAAATCTAGTGGTGCCCTCAGAATCTGTATTTCAGCTTATGTACCAGGTCTTGAGATCAGAGGTTTTCTCTGAACATGATCCAAGGGGCCCATAGACCACAATGTCTAGCGATACTGTTATTATCTGGCATGCTATGGCTTACAAGTTCCTCCACCCTGCATATATCATTCATTTCAGCCACTAAGACTTTGCGGGAAGGACAGTCAGTCTTCTTCCAAATCTTCCAAATCTGCGGATCAGTCTACTTACAGCTGTCAAAAAATGTCGGAGTAGACTTCTTTTACATTTGGATAAGGACATATTATTGAGATTCAGAAGAGCCAGCGCCGCCGTGAGATCAATGCATTCAGAGGTAACTTTATAGAGTTCACCCGTATCTGTCCAAAAGGAACAGATGTGCGGCCGTCCCCCCAAATATGTAAATAGGAGCCTTTATGTCCACACATGTGTGAGGCTGATGGAAAAATGGTGTGAATATCCACAGGGCATCTGTACCATCTCGCCTTCACCTTGGAATTTCTTTCTTGAGAAACCGCTGAAATGGAAGCTTTGTGTGTAAATAGGAAAACCTTGTCCACTCCAAGATCCCCCCCCTCCCATTTCTTAATGAATAGAGAGGAGTTGGTAGGAACCCAGTCAATGGTGTCTTGGAAGATTTTATATAGGACCACAATCGTACGCTCCAGGGGTCTTCTCACCATGCATCTCCGCTCGAAGTACGTCAGAGTGCGAAAAATGTCTGAAGTGCTCAAAGACCTAATATAATTTCTCAATCGAGCGTAGAGAAAGCAAGAGTCATGGGGAGGCACCACCCCGGGAAACAGTACGGATATGCCTTCCTTTGATCTCTGTGAAATATACGTAGAAATTGTAGGGTATGAGGTCTTTGGAATATTCAGGAATGAAGATCTACCAGGTTCAACTGGGCAATGGGGAGTCCCATAGATGGGTGTTAGCGGACCCAGAGTAGTCGTAAGGCTGGAAACACACTATCCTGCTTACATGCGAGTCTCTCGGATGAGACTCGGATCAGTGACCCTGAACGGCCTCTCCCTCTCTGGACGGGAGTGTGATTCTGCATAAAAACACAAGCAGCGGACTCTCCCGTCCAGAGAGGGAGAGGCCGTTCAGGGTCACTGATCCGAGTCTCATCCGAGAGACTCGCCTGTAAGCAGGATAGTGTGTTTCCAGCCTTTGGTGTAAGACTTGTTAAGACGTTGGAGGAATGATTCTAGGTGTCTGGTAATGAATTCACCACTTTATTTTATCCACAAGGCGTTTTTCAAAACCTTCAGGTAAAAAATATCCTGATAAATGCTATGTGCACTCACTTACTTTCTGTTCCAAAAACTTTGCGAAAAAACCTGTGCACCCTTATTATGTGTGCATATTAGGTTTATTTCTGTGGTCAAAAACTTCAGGTTTCAAGTGGATGGCGCTTCAAGAATCACAGCCGGAAAGGATCAGGTATGTGATATACATGTTCCCAGCCACAGCAAGACTAGTGGACGCTGCCTCGCTCAATACAAGTGTATGGAGCTGGCGGGTCTCACTAGTAGGCATGGCCGTCTAGTGGGTGCAATTATGCACCATAGGCTTGTATTAAGCAAGGCCGTGCCCACCAGTCAGGGCTCCAGCAATGGTGGCTAAGAACATGTATAACGTAGACCTGCGGTCCGTTCCCAATGTAGAAACAGCGAATTCTAGCAGCGCACAGTGCAGGAGCCAGAAGGATTGATAACTCAGCAGTCACATCGAGTGACTGCAGAATTATCATTTTAGATAGGACACCTCTTTAAGTCCTTTTTTGAAATCCAGTAAAGTGAACCTGTTACCATTTGTTTAGTTTTATACTCTACACACTACCTTTAACATAATGTGAATGGGGATCCTGTAACCCCTTTATATCCCCAGACATGCCCCAGTGTGGAGCGCTAATGACCGGGTTACTCAGCAACTGGGCCAGTAGTCAGGATCACAGTGGCAATTCCCAGTGCTGCGGCCTTGGCTCACATTGAGAACGGAAGGTAAAAATGAAGTTTGTGACACCAATTGAAATAATTAGCCATATATGCCTGGCACTGCAGGAGATCCCTGGGAGATAGTTGGAGTGGAAGTGCAGTTGTTAAACTCTTCCCAACTAGGGCTGGCTCCCAGGGGATTGTGATGATGAGGGTGGTAGTAGTAATGATAAGATGCAGAGAGACAGGAGGAATACAGAGTCAGTCTCTTTACTTTATCTTTTACTGAAGATGTTCAAGCAGATCCAGAGTAGTACAACCTCCCATCAGGCGGGTGGCCTGGCCAGTCTGATGAGAACTGTAGTCCACTCGACTGGGTGGGTATAGTGGCTTTCCTGCTGACTTCTGCAGTTTGGTAGGTTTCTAGCTGTCTTTGTGCTGTCCTATGCTCCCTCTGGTTACTGTGGGTTACCTCCCGCCAGGTGGGTAATGAGGGGCCTGTGAATAGCCATGCTCCACTCAGAGCTGTTCTCTGGCAATCTGTATTACTGATGCCCTGGAAAGTTCCACTTAATTGACTACTGATTATGGAACTCACTAGCCTCCAGTTTCTGTTACTAGACCCTATAAGCCTAAGTAACCTAGCGCCTGGTGCCCTGCCTTGCAGCTGGTTCTTCAGAGCAGCCTCCCAGCTCACTTCTGACTGAACCTCTCCTATGCTTAACCCAGCGTTACTATCCAGCTAACCCCTCTCCCCAACCAGAAACTGGGACACAGCCAAATCAGGGCTTTCAGTACTCAGCTTCCTGGTTAAAGTTCAGGCTGTGCTAGATGCTTCAGACTTCCAGCAGAGGGAGCTCCAATTCTCTACAGACACTATTGATGTACCTGAAAACCATTTGTGGCAGCCAGAACACAGGGGCTCCACACCTGCATACCTCAGAAATGGGGTGGTATTCTGTATGCTAACAGTGCGGTCTGGTCTGACAAGAGTGCAATCACTGTCTCCAAGCTCCATGCAAGGGTCGCCTCTTATAATTACTTGCAAGTGGATGACATCGCTATGCCACTCACACAAATCCTAAGTCTCACACCTGTGTATTAGAATCGGAGACTTGCGCAGGCGCGCTACACTGTGCCCTATTGAACAGTTAGTGGTTCCAATGCACAGGCGCAAGACGTTGGATGCTGTGCGGCTGATGCACATAGAATCATTGGCTGTCAATAGGGCACAGTGAGGCGCGCCTGTGCAAGTCTCCCATTCTAATGCACAGGCGTGAGTCTTAGAATTTGTGTGGGTGGCTTAGCGATATCATCCACTTGCATGCAGTTATAAGAAGCGGCGTTTGCATGGAGCGGGGCGGCGCTGACTGCAATCTGGAAACACCTGTCACGACCGCACAATTAGCATGCAACGTGGGACAAGAATAAAATACTTCTTCAGACATACGCAGTGGCACGTCTGGGTATATAAAAACATATCATAACGCAACATGTGCACACAGCAAATGCACATATTGATCTTTAGCTGTGTCATGGTCAACGTCGCCACATAGCCCTAGCCCATTACATTTTCCACCATATGTTTATAATGCACCTGTGGCGCCCCTGAGGGCCCAGTCACCACAGACATACAGCACCTCAGCCAGAGGTGTGGTACACCACTCTCGGGTAAGGAAAGGACACTAAGTGGTGCCCCTGTGACCAGGGTGGCCACATAAGGGAACTGCAGCCAGGCAGAAGGTAGGCAGTTTTGTGCACCAAACACCCTCACAGCACACACACCCACAGGAGCACAGCACCCAACCCGGAGCCCGGACTCTAGGCGGGCAAAGGGTGGTATGGTTTAGAGGAAAGTGGGTGGGAAGGTAGGTCAGGTGGTAGACCAGTACAAAAGGAAGGAAAGAGGAGGAGTGAGTTAGTAGGCCATAGTGAGCTGACCAGAACAGACAAGAACAGACAGACAGTGACACTTCCCGGAGGGATTGGGCTCCCTGGAGACGCAGAATACACAGAGACGTTGTTCCATGGAGAGAAAGCTCGTCCATAGCCGGCATCCCAAGGGAGAGTGAGGACAGAGACCGGACCGGTATCACCAGGTCCGAGGAGTACGGCAGCGTTGACCGACTACCGGCGGGGTAGTTTCCCCCTGGTTGTACCTGGATAACCACATGGGTAGGAAAGAGCTGGTGCTCCCTTGCAAGATAGGGATGACGCACGTGGCCGGGGGACTCAGGTCTCAGGCACAGGCTGTAGGTCACGGTTTCGGTGCCTGTGGCTGTAGGCCCGGTAGTCAATAAAAGGGTGAAAGTCAAATAATAAAAGAGATAATAGTTTTTGTTCGTGACGCCACCTGTAGGGTTCCGGTAATGGTACCGGCGATGCTTGGATCTCCAGGGTGGCAACAGGGTGGAACTGCTCCCTACAGGATGAGCGAGCTCCCCGGAGTCGAGAGCTGCTGTGGAGTAATAGGGCAGCTCAGTTGTTTCTGGAAGGCAATGCAGGGCAATGACAATTCGGGAATAAGGCTCGGACACACTGCTCACTCTGTACGGGTTCTTTACTCTGACAAACGGCAGCTTTACACGGTATGCGATGGTGTCGGCTCAGGTAGTGGACCGGGTGGCTCTGGCCATGAGCAGCGTCCCTCTGAAGCTCCTCTGATGTTCCTTTTCTATCACAATCTGTCCCTTCTCTTCGCTGCTCTAGTATACCTTGCCAGGGTACTGAGGGCCCTCGTCTTGGCCCTGACTCTCGGGTCCCTGGCCCTCAATTAGTGGGCACCCCCTGGTATAGATGCGGTGATGGTTAGTTTGGAATTGTGCTCCTAGGAAGCCTTCATCCACTCCAGGTTCTGTGGTGCAGGGTTAGGTCATCTGAACCACCTAGGAGCCGGTACTCCGGGTTCTGGACTGGGCTCGGGTCTGTAATCACCCGCTCTCTCTTTCTTGGCCTCTTTCTCTTCTGGGCCACCAGGGCTTGGTGCCCTCCCAGTTAGCTGTCTCAGTGCTCCTCTTCACCTCCTTCCACTCTGCTACGTCTGTTACTTTCACTTTGCTGTATCTGCAGCTCCTGCTCTGTAGCTTCTCTCCTGTCACGACTTGACTTGTGCACTGTTCTGTTCTGACTTCCTGGTGGTCTAACTCCGTGCTGCTCTCCCACTCACTATATAACCTAGCTCTCCTCCCACCGGGACCTGTTACCCTAGGAGCGGGTGTCTGATTGGTCCCCTATCACTGGGTGTTGCATATGGTGGATGGAGCTTCAGGATTCTTCTACTCATTACCAGAGCAAAGGATATGGCACCTTCATTCAGGGGTGCAGTACCCTTTTGTGACGCACTCTTAGTGGGGCGCCACAGGGACACCTAAGCTAGGCTAAAACCAGAGTGTCGGCTCTGAGGGGGACTGATGCTACACGCTGGCTCCCCATACAAACCAGCGAGGAATACAGATTCCAGATCCGTATTCCTACTACAAGAATTGGAGGCTACGCAACAATATAGGACCCGGCTTACCGCCCACACATATAGGGGGAAGCTGCACACAAGGGACCGAGTTGCCGTCATACAATTCACCAAGAAGAGCATAGAGAAAACAAGCCTGAAAGGACACTGAGAGAGAGTGAGGGGTCTCAGAGCGCGGCCTGGCTGCAGAGGGTTAAGAGTTACTGGAGTTAACTGAACTGTGAACTGAAATGTTGTAAACTGTGTGATTTGTAAGAACTTGCAAGTAAACCCAGTGAACCCTGCTTCAGTTTCCCGTGTCTGGTTCCAGGTATACAGAACTTTGCATTACACCTTTTACCCTGTCAGGAGCAGCCCGACCCGCGGCAGGCTCATCCACCTTGCTGCAGCATCCATCCATCCTCCTGACAGAAGTATACTGCAGCGGTGGTCCCATCACTGACCACAACCCATGGGTGGCGTCACGACAAACTATCCCTGTAAATACCCCTTTTACTTGTGAGAACCCGGGACACGGTCTGGACCAAGAGCGCCGTGATAACCCCAGCAGTACCCCGGTCCGGTACCAAGTACCCTGTCCTAGTGGGCTCCACAACTACCCTGCACCCAAACACCCACACTCACCTCCCAAACCCTGGGGTTCAGGCGGACCTTGTTCTGGGAAGGCCCCATGGGAGACAGAGCGTGTGGGTAGAGGAAGTAGAAAAGTGAGCACCAGGAAGTGGGTAGCAAGGAGGAGGATATATATGACATTAGAGAACATGGAAGGCGAACGTTTGGGAAGTTGGAGAATGGACACTGACATGAACGGACATGTGAGTGAGATGTCCTGGGGACTGGAGCCGGTTGGAGCTCGTCCCAGAACAGAGGAGCCAGAGGAGGGCTCTAGAGGAACAGAAGGAATCCCAAGACTGCATCCTGCTGTGTCCTCACGTTATTTACCTCGTCGTTGCCCCTACTCCAACTTTACCCCTGCTCTGGGGCCTACAGTTCTACCTGTGGAGAGCAGAACCACCACAGCTGCAATACCAACAGCCCCAGAGGATCTGCCCGCAACATCGGCCATCCATCCCAATTGCCGAAACTCACGGGTGGCGTTGTAATGAGGTGAACAATTCAGACTGCCGCATTGAGATGGACATGGAATTGGACTTTGTGCAGTCTACTAATACCCCCTGGTGGACAAGTGCGGAAACAATCACAGAGGTTGGAAATCCCCTGCCCTCTCTTTTGTTTACCCAGGAAGAGAAAGGCGGGAGAGCAGTGCAGACCCGGAGCTCAGCCAGGACAGACCTGCGTGTGGTGTCTCCCGACATAGGGCTCCTTCTTGGGAAGAAATACCCCATGAGAATCGTTGCTGCAACCCCCAGTCTGCAGGACATTGTCTTACCGAGGGTTCAACTCAAATTCAGGACATTGCCTCTGGAATTCAGGACATTGCCACCGGATTACATGTGCAGGGGCTGTGACCGACATAAGGGAGCCATCTGTGCTACCGTGATCTCCCTTCTGCTGCTCGGTGTGCCCCGGGACAGAGAGAGACTAACAAAAATCTGTTACCTGCGGAAGAAGACCAAAGAAGAGGACTGAGGAGTTTCCCCTTCAGCGCTGCACCGGGACCCGTCATCGTGAGATCCCAGGCCTGCCACGTGGGAGCGACATCTTCTTCTGTGATAGACTGGTACGTGATTTGAGGGAAAGTTAGGGAAAGATATCTCTATTTTGTTTTTTTCTCTTTGTCTTCTTCTTGCTGTGCACCCGGATAAAGTGAAGATCCAGGGACTCCACCATATACATGTGTGCAGCTAGATCAGTTGACTGTGTTATAGATATGTTTTACAGTAAAGAGATGTTACGACCGGTTAAATCTGAGTATGGAGATTCTGTTGAAGCAAGACATACACACACACCCGCGGCTTTACCACCGGTCGCTACATCTGGCGTAGTCGGCAGGATGTGTGATCAACAGAATCTCCTCCCGGTAGTAATTTATAACCGGACAGCCCCCCCGGCATCTATTGTCAATCAGGTGAGGAAGTTTAACGGACGGAAGTATCCTGTAACTGAATGGACCGAACAACATAAGATAGTGGGGAAGATGTATAACATTGATCCTAAGACCTTAGCAGAAATGGCCATGCTAACATTAGAGGGGGAGGCGTGGACGACAGTCAGGCTGGAGACGGTTAGGGGCCGGCGTACGTTGGATGACTTGGTGCGGGTGCTGGAGAACACCTATGGGCCGACCACATATGCAGGAACATTACGGTATATGTTCTTCCGGCGTACTCAACTCGAATCGGAGGACATCCCTCAATATGCCAACGCCCTCCAAGTACTGCTTGAACAAGCCTGCAGGATAGAAGAACAGATAGCTAGTACGGGCGCCCGTGACCTGGTGTTGAGAGATCAATTCGTGACTGGATTAAGAGACCTGTACCTTAACCGCTCACTGCAAGATCTACTCCGGATAAATCCGGCCCTTACGTTCGCTGAGGTTAAGCAAGAAGCGATAGAACGTTCGAGAGGACCTGTCATGGAGGCCCAGACTTATACCGCGGCTTGCAGGTCCATAACTGGTATCATAACCCCGAACAGTGACACGGAAGAACTGAAGCAGATGGTGGCAGAGTTGCAGAAACAGGTGTTGCAGTTCACCCTGGACCAACAGGCGGACAGGCAAGCGAGACAACAACCCAGCCGGCCGATGGGAAGATGCTGGACATGCGGCAATCCCCGCCATAGAGCAAACCGTTGCCCCCAGAACGTTCAAGTCCATCCACGGGCTGATATACCGGAACCAGCAAGTCATGCCCCACAACAGCGGCCACCTTTAAACTAGACGCCCCTGCCAAAGAGGCTCACTCAGCGGGGGAGGCCAAAGACAGGGGTGTAGGAAAACAGAGCCAGCCACAGAACAAACTTGCATCAAACAGCCCTACCCTGGAAGTATTATTGGAAGGGACCGCCGTGCAAGGATTAATGGATACTGGGTCTCAGGTATCCACCATCTCCGTGCAGTTTTACGAAGAGTATTTGAAGCCGCGGGTTGCCTATGACCCTGATACTACTATCAAGATCAAAGCAGCCAATAATCTACCCATTCCGGTGATGGGAGTTGCCTGGATGAACACCGAAGTCTGTGGGCAAGATCTCGGAAGAGAGGGATAATCGTGGTCAGGGAAGGCTGTGGATCAGCAACGCCCATGATTATTGGGATGAACATCATGAAAGACCTGAATCTGGTGTTGTTTACCAAGAGGGGGCCCAAGTACTGGCAAGAAGTGACTACACATAGGGCCACCCGCCGAGCCTTCCAACAAGTGGTCCGGACCTGCAATCTCCAGCGAATGACAGAAGAACAACTGCCGCTGGCCATGATCACCGTACCCCGCCATTCTAGGATAACTTTACCTGCTGAGAAGGAGACTGTTATCTCGCTACCCCTTAGCACCACAAGACAGCTTGAAGGCGTGGAGGTGCTGATTGAGTCACGCACCCCGAAGGAAGGGAAGCTGAACCCCCTAGTTGCTCGAACGCTAGCCGTTGTGAGAAAGGGGAGGACTCCTGTCAGGCTGGGTAACACGGCTAACGTGAGCGTTGACCTAGAGGCTGGGACACAACTCGCCCGAGTTTACGCCCTGACCGAAGAGGTGAACCCTATGAACCCCCTCCAGTTTGCACCATCTACAGAGGGAGATTGGACAGTGACGGTCTCTGCCATGGCCGCTGTCGCGGGCGACATCAACGCGGGGCGAGAACTACGAGAAAAGTGCCAGTTGGACATATCCCAATACTCCAATCAAGAAGTGTCCCAGGTGGAAGAGTTACTTCAAGAGCACCAGGCGTCCTTTGCCCGGCATGACACCGACTTTGGATGCACCCCCAGTATCAAGCACGAAATCCCCACAGGTGATACCGCTCCTATCCATGAAAGGTACCGCCAAA
This sequence comes from Allobates femoralis, assembly GCA_033576535.1. Lineage (NCBI taxonomy): Eukaryota > Metazoa > Chordata > Amphibia > Anura > Aromobatidae > Allobates > Allobates femoralis. The sequence continues at coordinate 723,276,826 of JARQOC010000002.1, forward strand.
TACCTCCCCAACAATACCAAGAAGTGAAAAATCTCCTGAATTCCATGTTACACGCTGGAGTGGTACGAGAAAGCCAGAGCCCCTGGGCTGCACCAGTGGTGATAGTCAAGAAGAAAGACGGGTCCCTGAGGTTCTGCGTGGACTACCGCCGTTTGAATGCTTGCACCATCCGGGACTCATACCCTTTACCAAAGATCGAAGAATCCCTGACAGCCCTGAAGAAAGCCAAATATTTTTCGTCATTGGACCTGGCCAGCGGCTATTGGCAGGTACCCATGCACGAGAAAGATAGAGAAAAGACTGCTTTCATCCTACCCATGGGCCTGTACGAGTTCGACCGGATGCCCTTTGGCCTGAACAACGCGCCGGGGACCTTCCAGCGACTGATGGAGCGCTGCCTGGGGGACTTCAACTTCGACTTCACCCTCATTTACCTGGACGACATCGTAGTCTATTCGGCCACATTTGAAGAACACCTGTAACAGCTGGGCCGTGTGTTTCGTAGGTTGAGAGGACATGGCCTGAAGTTGAAACCCAGCAAGTGCCGTCTTCTGCAGCCCGAGATCGATTACCTGGGTCACCGGATCTCGGCCGAAGGTGTACAGCCGTCTTCGGAGAAAATAGCCGCCGTGTGGGACTGGCCACAGCCTACGAACGTCAGAGAGGTCAGGGCCTTCCTGGGGTTGGCCGGCTACTACCGCAGGTTCATAAGAAACTTCGCCCGGCTTGCTGCACCCTTGCACGAACTGCTTCGAGGGACCACCAACGGCCCCAGAGGACAACCCATCAGCTGGGGACCCAGCCAGGAAGAATCCTTCCAAGCCCTAAAGGGTGCCTTGACTTCACCCCCCATCCTGGCATATGCAGACTACAATCTCCCTTTCCAACTACATACCGATGCCAGCCTACAAGGTCTAGGGGCAGTACTTTCACAAGTACAAGAAGGCAAGGAACGTGTCATAGCCTATGCCAGTTGATCCCTACACGAGGGCGAGAAGAACCCCACCAATTATAGCTCGTTCCGGCTGGAGCTGTTGGCCCTAACGTGGGCTATGGCTGAGAAATTTGCAGGATACCTCACAGTGGCGGAAGTACTGGTCCTGACTGATAACAACCCGTTGGCCCACTTAGAAAATGCGAAGCTCGGAGTCATGGAACAGCGTTGGATGGCTCGACTCTCTAAGTTCAACTACAAGATCAAATACAGGGCTGGGGCTGAGAATCAAAATGCGGACAGCCTGTCTAGAGTGTCATACCCCTTACTCACCAGAGACCGGGATGAAGAACTAGAAGGAGACGAGATGCCCGACTTTGCAAGGCTTGCCCAACAGATGATGGGTTACCACCAGTTCGTTGTGGGCGAAGTTGGAACTCCAGGGGGGTCACACTGTGTCCCCAAGAGTGGTGCAGGCTCCAGGACCAGAACCCTGAATGGGCTCTACTCAAACAATGGGTGAAGCAAAGGCAGAAGCCCCCCCCTGACACGCGGGCACGACTGTCTACCGGAACCTTGACCCTGCTCAGCCAGTGGGACGGGCTGGTTCTGCGAGAAGAAGTATTATACCGGAAGGTTCTCTTGTCTCACATGCTGGAGGAATGCACACAAGTTGTAGTACCTGCCCAGTTAGCCCGTGAGATGGTGGCCGAAGCCCACAAAAGGAATGGACACTTCAAGACGTTTCGGTGGATTCAACAATCTATCTATTGTCCGGGGCTCCGCAAGCTGGTTGAAGACGTCTGCAGAACCTGTCGCACCTGTGAATTGCACAAGTCCACCGAACAGCGTGCACCTGTCCAGACGATTAAAACCTCCAGGCCTCTTGAGCTGTTGATGGTGGACTATCTGCTGATCGGGACGGCGAGCAGTGGCTATCAATACTGCCTAGTCATGGTGGCCCACTTCACAAAATTCACCGTCGTTGTTGCTACCAAGGACCAGACGGCCGAATAGGCTGCACAGGCCATCTGTCGACAGTTCATCCACGTCTATGGGTGCCCGGAGAGGTTACACTCCGACCAGGGGGCTTGTTTCGAAGGCAGAGTCATCGAGGAGCTGCATTGGCTGTATGGGATCCAGAAGTCGAGGACCACTCCTTACCATCCACAAGGGAACGGTGCATGTGAACGCTTTAACCGGACCCTACTCCAGCTGATCCGCACCTTGGCCGAAGATAAGAAAGATCGATGGCCCCAATTCCTTCCAGATCTAGTATGGGCCTACAACAACCAGGTCCACTCCGTGACTGGCTACACCCCACACACCCTTCTCTTTGGCCGCCCAGGAAAAGGGGTCCATGACCTGAACCTATTCCGCCCAGAAGAAGATGTCTGCCATAACTACCCCTCCTGGCTAAATGCTCATCGACAGAAGATGGAGACTGTACACCAGCTGGTGAGTCAACAAATCCGGGGCCAGATACATGCTGACCCACTCCCCGTGCAAGAGAAACCCTTAAAGTTGGGACAGCTAGTCTTGCTCCGTATTAGGAAGCCTCAAGGGAAACTTCGAGCCAAGTGGGAGACTAAAGTCTACCGGGTAATCGAACGCCCTTACCCCAATGGACATCTATACCGAGTGCGGGGTGAAGACAGCCGCAGCACCCGCACTGTGCACCGAAATATGTTGCGTCCCTGCCGCTCCCGGCCTGACTCCCCTCCCACAGTAACCGGAGGGGGTGACGCTGCTGACATGACTGACGTCACGGACATTTCTCAACATAGAGATCACGTCGACTCTGAGACCGGTGACCCACCTACATAGACCAGTCCCTCTCCCGGAGTACTGACTGGAGTGGGGCGCAGAGACAGTGACGAGGAGGGGAACAACCGACCCTTGCGACGCACTGACCGCACCACTGCTGGGATCCCGCCCGGACGGTCTTACAGGGACCAGTATGTATGGCCCACTTCTCATCCAACCCCTGTGACAACTACAGTCATCACCACCTGGGAACTGACGGTAGTTGACAGAGACTGCCAACCTTTAAGTGGGGGGGTATGTAATGAGGGGAACAATTCAGACTGCCGCATTGAGATGGACATGGAATTGGACTTTGTGCAGTCTACTAATGCCCCCTGGTGGACAAGTGCGGAAACAATCACAGAGGTTGGAAATCCCCTGCCCTCTCTTTTGTTTACCCAGGAAGAGAAAGGGCGGGAGAGCAGTGCAGACCCGGAGCTCAGCCAGGACAGATCTGCGTGTGGTGTCTCCCGACATAGGGCTCTTTTGCAACCGGATTCTTGGGAAGAAATACCCCGTGAGAATCGTTACTGCAACCCCCGGTCTGCAGGACATTGTCTTACCGAGGGTTCAACTCAAATTCAGGACATTGCCTCCGGAATTCAGGACATTGCCACCGGATTACATGTGCAGGGGCTGTGACCGACATAAGGGAGCCATCTGTGCTACTGTGGCGCCCCGCAACGAGTGCGTCACAAGAGGGTATTGCAGCCATAAATGCAGCCGCAATATTCTCTGACTCAGCAATGATCTGGTTAATTTAGAAATCCAACCCTGCATGCATCACCTAGAACAGAGGGCCAATCCTAGGTCCTGGGGGTGGAGTGTTAGGGAAGTGTAGTAGAACACACACAATAGTCTAGAGACTTGAGCCTAGAACAGAGTCTGGGACAGAGAACTTGAACTTGGAGAGGAGCGGGGGCTCCGCACCCCGTGCGGGCCCCTGGGCCGTCACCGGTCGGGTGTTAGCACCTGAGGCCTTAACTACCGGGATTGGGCATTATTCACACGGGTTCCCAAAAGACTCCCGTGCCCACAACTCACAGCCGGTTCACTGGTACCGAAGCTGGCAGCAGTTCACCTCTGCTACGCGAACCAGAAGCGTGGAGGAGCAGCTTCACAGGAGCACCCCACCACCAGCCAACTTCCAGTCGTCTAACCAGCGGTGTACCCACTGAGGGATCCAAGGCTCCCCAAAACATCCAGAACGTACATCATGCATAGGGCATTGAAGCAGCCTCCCCGTACCCGACCTGGTATTCCTGGGCGACACTGGCAACCAATTAGTTAGAATGGAGGAACACTGCGGATTTCTAAGGGACACCATCACTGCTGAGTCCACCCGGTCTACTACCCAACCACTGTATGCCATGTACTGCCTGCTGGTTACAGTAAAGACCCGTTGCAGAGACTTTCTGTGTCCGTGCTTCCTTATGAACTGTCCGTCCGCACTACAAGGTAACCGCAGCTGCCGCACAACATCTTGAGCAGCTCCATCCTCCGGGGATCACCGCTCAGCCTGTGGGGAGCGTAACATCTAGATGCTGTCCATCCCCCGGAGGTTCCGCAGCGTCGGTAGTCCTTACCGAAACTACTCATAGGTGGCATCACAAATAAATTAAAAACCCCTTTAATCTGTTCCACCAAGACGTCTTCAACCCTTTTGATCTTCACTACACCGGCCCCACTACCGGCAGGCGCGGTCCACCCGTGACAAGGAGGAAGGAAGCATCGCCTGTCTAAACCGGAGTCCCGGCCACGGTGAGTCAAAAATGGCGTCACGAACAGGATACGAGCAGGCCCGTTACCCAGCGGGTATAATGTGCTTAAAATGGACTTTATTGTCTACAATTTGGACTTTGTTCGTCCCTAAAAGGACTTTCCCGCCTTTTCACCATTGGGCCAAGATGGCGCCCAAGATGGCGTTCCCGCCACAAGAAGCCACCACGTGCAAGCCCAGGAGTGAGTCAACCCCCCCCCTCATCGTGGGAGGGCTAAAGACAAAAGGCGCCAAACTCTTTGTCCGCCCTGATTGCTCGAATCAACCATGGGGGCGGACCCCAAAGACTTTTCCCACGATTGGACTACAAAAGCCCACAGGAAATGGGAGTGACACAGACCTTCTTCACCAGCTCTACCAGAACGCTTACCGGTTGAACGGGTGTGGTTTCCCTCCGATGAAGAGAATGGCCAGCACGAGACTCCAAGACCTAATGCGGGAGGTCGAGGCGGAGGCCAGAGCAGCCATAGGCCAACCGGGTCCGGGTCCTGCCCTTACCATAGACGGCAGCCCCGACTTCTGGCTAGAGGCTCTACAAGACCTCCGGGTGCGACTAATGGAGACTGTGGAATGGACGATTCGCAGCTGGAGTGCGACCCTAGGCAGAAGACTCCATCATGCGATGCAGCAGAGCCGACCGGGTACAGCTTCTCCAAGCCCAGACGACATCGCCAGCTTTTCAACCACCTCACCGTCGCCCACCACCTGTCCTGCTTCGTCACCGGAGCCCATAGACTGCATCATTCCTGTGGAGGCCACAGCACGACCCGTTCCAGCGGTTAACCCCGCAGCCAACCTCGTTCCAGAGCCGGAGCTTCCAATACGCTCCCACGAAGAAGCTGACATCTACCTGGTTCCACCTACGGAACCCGCGACTAGTTTCTACACTACCGAGACTGTCGCCTGTTTCTCCCCTAAACCGGAGGCCTCCTCTGCAAATACAGAGGCCTACCTGGTGCCCGGGATCGAAACACCACTTCCCGCTGCTACAGAAGAAGAGGCAGGCAGCCTGGAAGTCCTGCACAACGACCCCGAGGGGAACTTTGCAGCACAGCCACCCATCGATCCAGAGGATTTCATTCCATCGTCTTCGTCAGCAGAGCAGCCCGACGTAGTCATCGAAGGAGAGGTCGAGGAGGATGACGACGAGACCTACAGTCCAGCTGAGGATCTCTACACCGGGTTCGCCTGGGGAGACACCAAGAATCCTTCTGCCGGGCGATCAGCTCGGGTACACTGGTCGGGTGCCGCCGCAACAACATCTTCTCCGGTTCCGTTGAACCGGGTTCCACTCCAGACTGCCCACCAAGCTCGAGCGGTTCAACAACCAGCACGCCGTAGTGACTTTATCCACATGCCGCACCACTCCGACGAAGAGGTACGTCGTATCCGGAGAGACGAGTGGTACACTCGACTGCAAGCCAACATGCAGGCTCGCGCCGAGGCCCGCCGCCAATCTCCATTACCTGAACAGTTCCGTAAAACCGGGCGGGTAAGCACCTTTAACTTGTCCACCGGGTGGGGATTCGTAAGGGAGGAGGGTGTGAGTACTGAAGTATTTGTGGGGCGTCGTGATGTGGAATCGCACCTACTGCGAGGGCATCCAAACCGAGACTTGTATAGAGGGGACATTGTGACCTATGAGCGACATGTATGCTGTGACGAGTGGTTCGCTATACGAGTCCGGAACACTGCCCTCCATAAGTGACTTTTGTTGTTTGAACTTTTCTGCTAAAAGAGACTTCTTCCTGTTTGCGAAGTAACACCGCGACTTCGCGGCTACAGCCTGAACTTTTATTCTAAGGACAGCCGACCGCCCGCCGGGTCCGCGCAATGTGTTAACCTGTTTATTTACCTCACTTTTATGCATACAATGACTTGTCATTAATAAAAGTGTATTACCTGTTATAAAATATATAAACCTCTGTAATGTGGGTAGTGTGACGCTTGGGGACAAGCGTATTCAACCAAGGGGGAGTGTGGCGCCCCGCAACGAGTGCGTCCAAAGGGTATTGCAGCCATAAATGCAGCCGCAATATTCTCTGACTCAGCAATGATCTGGTTAATTTAGAAATCCAACCCTGCATGCATCACCTAGAACAGAGGGCCAATCCTAGGTCCTGGGGGTGGAGTGTTAGGGAAGTGTAGTAGAACACACACAATAGTCTAGAGACTTGAGCCTAGAACAGAGTCTGGGACAGAGAACTTGAACTTGGAGAGGAGCGGGGGCTCTGCACCCCGTGCGGGCCCCTGGGCCGTCACCGGTCGGGTGTTAGCACCTGAGGCCTTAACTACCGGGATTGGGCATTATTCACACGGGTTCCCAAAAGACTCCCGTGCCCACAACTCACAGCCGGTTCACTGGTACCGAAGCTGGCAGCAGTTCACCTCTGCTACGCGAACCAGAAGCGTGGAGGAGCAGCTTCACAGGAGCACCCCACCACCAGCCAACTTCCAGTCGTCTAACCAGCGGTGTACCCACTGAGGGATCCAAGGCTCCCCAAAACATCCAGAACGTACATCATGCATAGGGCATTGAAGCAGCCTCCCCGTACCCGACCTGGTATTCCTGGGCGACACTGGCAACCAATTAGTTAGAATGGAGGAACACTGCGGATTTCTAAGGGACACCATCACTGCTGAGTCCACCCGGTCTACTACCCAACCACTGTATGCCATGTACTGCCTGCTGGTTACAGTAAAGACCCGTTGCAGAGACTTTCTGTGTCCGTGCTTCCTTATGAACTGTCCGTCCGCACTACAAGGTAACCGCAGCTGCCGCACAACATCTTGAGCAGCTCCATCCTCCGGGGATCACCGCTCAGCCTGTGGGGAGCGTAACATCTAGATGCTGTCCATCCCCCGGAGGTTCCGCAGCGTCGGTAGTCCTTACCGAAACTACTCATAGGTGGCATCACAAATAAATTAAAAACCCCTTTAATCTGTTCCACCAAGACGTCTTCAACCCTTTTGATCTTCACTACACCGGGCCCCACTACCGGCAGGCGCGGTCCACCCGTGACAAGGAGGAAGGAAGCATCGCCTGTCTAAACCGGAGTCCCGGCCACGGTGAGTCAGAAAATGGCGTCACGAACAGGATACGAGCAGGCCCGTTACCCAGCGGGTATAATGTGCTTAAAATGGACTTTATTGTCTACAATTTGGACTTTGTTCGTCCCTAAAAGGACTTTCCCGCCTTTTCACCATTGGGCCAAGATGGCGCCCAAGATGGCGTTCCCGCCACAAGAAGCCACCACGTGCAAGCCCAGGAGTGAGTCAACCCCCCCCCCTCATCGTGGGAGGGCTAAAGACAAAAGGCGCCAAACTCTTTGTCCGCCCTGATTGCTCGAATCAACCATGGGGGCGGACCCCAAAGACTTTTCCCACGATTGGACTACAAAAGCCCACAGGAAATGGGAGTGACACAGACCTTCTTCACCAGCTCTACCAGAACGCTTACCGGTTGAACGGGTGTGGTTTCCCTCCGATGAAGAGAATGGCCAGCACGAGACTCCAAGACCTAATGCGGGAGGTCGAGGCGGAGGCCAGAGCAGCCATAGGCCAACCGGGTCCGGGTCCTGCCCTTACCATAGACGGCAGCCCCGACTTCTGGCTAGAGGCTCTACAAGACCTCCGGGTGCGACTAATGGAGACTGTGGAATGGACGATTCGCAGCTGGAGTGCGACCCTAGGCAGAAGACTCCATCATGCGATGCAGCAGAGCCGACCGGGTACAGCTTCTCCAAGCCCAGACGACATCGCCAGCTTTTCAACCACCTCACCGTCGCCCACCACCTGTCCTGCTTCGTCACCGGAGCCCATAGACTGCATCATTCCTGTGGAGGCCACAGCACGACCCGTTCCAGCGGTTAACCCCGCAGCCAACCTCGTTCCAGAGCCGGAGCTTCCAATACGCTCCCACGAAGAAGCTGACATCTACCTGGTTCCACCTACGGAACCCGCGACTAGTTTCTACACTACCGAGACTGTCGCCTGTTTCTCCCCTAAACCGGAGGCCTCCTCTGCAAATACAGAGGCCTACCTGGTGCCCGGGATCGAAACACCACTTCCCGCTGCTACAGAAGAAGAGGCAGGCAGCCTGGAAGTCCTGCACAACGACCCCGAGGGGAACTTTGCAGCACAGCCACCCATCGATCCAGAGGATTTCATTCCATCGTCTTCGTCAGCAGAGCAGCCCGACGTAGTCATCGAAGGAGAGGTCGAGGAGGATGACGACGAGACCTACAGTCCAGCTGAGGATCTCTACACCGGGTTCGCCTGGGGAGACACCAAGAATCCTTCTGCCGGGCGATCAGCTCGGGTACACTGGTCGGGTGCCGCCGCAACAACATCTTCTCCGGTTCCGTTGAACCGGGTTCCACTCCAGACTGCCCACCAAGCTCGAGCGGTTCAACAACCAGCACGCCGTAGTGACTTTATCCACATGCCGCACCACTCCGACGAAGAGGTACGTCGTATCCGGAGAGACGAGTGGTACACTCGACTGCAAGCCAACATGCAGGCTCGCGCCGAGGCCCGCCGCCAATCTCCATTACCTGAACAGTTCCGTAAAACCGGGCGGGTAAGCACCTTTAACTTGTCCACCGGGTGGGGATTCGTAAGGGAGGAGGGTGTGAGTACTGAAGTATTTGTGGGGCGTCGTGATGTGGAATCGCACCTACTGCGAGGGCATCCAAACCGAGACTTGTATAGAGGGGACATTGTGACCTATGAGCGACATGTATGCTGTGACGAGTGGTTCGCTATACGAGTCCGGAACACTGCCCTCCATAAGTGACTTTTGTTGTTTGAACTTTTCTGCTAAAAGAGACTTCTTCCTGTTTGCGAAGTAACACCGCGACTTCGCGGCTACAGCCTGAACTTTTATTCTAAGGACAGCCGACCGCCCGCCGGGTCCGCGCAATGTGTTAACCTGTTTATTTACCTCACTTTTATGCATACAATGACTTGTCATTAATAAAAGTGTATTACCTGTTATAAAATATATAAACCTCTGTAATGTGGGTAGTGTGACGCTTGGGGACAAGCGTATTCAACCAAGGGGGAGTGTGGCGCCCCGCAACGAGTGCGTCACAAGAGGGTATTGCAGCCATAAATGCAGCCGCAATATTCTCTGACTCAGCAATGATCTGGTTAATTTAGAAATCCAACCCTGCATGCATCACCTAGAACAGAGGGCCAATCCTAGGTCCTGGGGGGTGGAGTGTTAGGGAAGTGTAGTAGAACACACACAATAGTCTAGAGACTTGAGCCTAGAACAGAGTCTGGGACAGAGAACTTGAACTTGGAGAGGAGCGGGGGCTCTGCACCCCGTGCGGGCCCCTGGGCCGTCACCGGTCGGGTGTCAGCACCTGAGGCCTTAACTGCCGGGATTGGGCATTATTCACACGGGTTCCCAAAAGACTCCCGTGCCCACAACTCACAGCCGGTTCACTGGTACCGAAGCTGGCAGCAGTTCACCTCTGCTACGCGAACCAGAAGCGTGGAGGAGCAGCTTCACAGGAGCACCCCACCACCAGCCAACTTCCAGTCGTCTAACCAGCGGTGTACCCACTGAGGGATCCAAGGCTCCCCAAAACATCCAGAACGTACATCATGGATAGGGCATTGAAGCAGCCTCCCCGTACCCGACCTGGTATTCCTGGGCGACACTGGCAACCAATTAGTTAGAATGGAGGAACACTGCGGATTTCTAAGGGACACCATCACTGCTGAGTCCACCCGGTCTACTACCCAACCACTGTATGCCATGTACTGCCTGCTGGTTACAGTAAAGACCCGTTGCAGAGACTTTCTGTGTCCGTGCTTCCTTATGAACTGTCCGTCCGCACTACAAGGTAACCGCAGCTGCCGCACAACATCTTGAGCAGCTCCATCCTCCGGGGATCACCGCTCAGCCTGTGGGGAGCGTAACATCTAGCTGCTGTCCATCCCCCGGAGGTTCCGCAGCGTCGGTAGTCCTTACCGAAACTACTCATAGGTGGCGTCACGAATAAATTAAAAACCCCTTTAATCTGTTCCACCAAGACGTCTTCAACCCTTTTGATCTGCACTACACCGGGCCCCACTACCGGCAGGCGCGGTCCACCCGTGACAAGGAGGAAGGAAGCATCGCCTGTCTAAACCGGAGTCCCGGCCACGGTGAGTCACTACCGTGATCTCCCTTCTGCTGCTCGGTGTGCCCCGGGACAGAGAGAGAGACTAACAAAAATCCGTTACCTGCGGAAGAAGACCAAAGAAGAGGACTGAGGAGTTTCCCCTTCAGCGCTGCACCGGGACCCGTCATCGTGAGATCCCAGGCCTGCCACGTGCGAGCGACATCTTCTTCTGTGATAGACTGGTACGTGATTTGAGGGAAAGTTAGGGAAAGATATCTCTATTTTGTTTTTATCTCTTTGTCTTCTTCTTGCTGCGCACCCGGATAAAGTGAAGATCCAGGGACTCCACCATATACATGTGTGCAGCTAGATCAGTTGACTGTGTTATAGATATGTTTTACAGTAAAGAGATGTTACGACCGGTTAAATCTGAGTATGGAGATTCTGTTGAAGCAAGACATACACACACACCCGCTGCCTTACCACCGGTCGCTACAGCGTCACGAATTAATTTCCCACAAACTCTTCCCCCATTTCCATTGACACAACCAGGGCCACAAAACCGGGTCACGACCCTAAAAAACTCCTGGCTCCGTTATGAGTACACCATGGTCCTGGTGGGTGTTTCACACCAATCAGTCAAGCTTCTCCCTGAGGAAGTGTGGGGTGCCACACGAAACGCGTAGGCATAAAGGCTCTTTCTTCTACTCGGACTGACATCTGGATTTGATTGGCGGCGCGATATCTCCATCCATCTTTATAACCTATTTTTATATTGTAATAGATATGACAGTGAGATGTATATGGTTGGATATATGGTTGGATAACTAGGCCGCAGCCTCTGCGAGAGTTGTAATGACGGCCATATTGTTGTTTCCCAGCTTTCCCTGATACAGATCTTGACAGATGGGGGAGGGCGACTCAGGAATTTGTAGTTACTGGATAAATAATCTTTAAAAAAATCTACAGATGACAATGGTTTCTTCTGCGTAGGGTTTCTCGCTCCCACCACATGGTTGATGTGAAACCATGGCATTTCCTGTTTATAACATATTTTGGAAGGTTAATGACCCAAACAAATCTTTCCAAATATATTTTGAGGGAAAAAGTAATATTGTGCTGTGCTGGAGTCTACACTTTATATAACCCCTGTCAGAGTGTGATATATTATACCATACAGCCCCATGAAAAGGATTTTCTATAATATAATAATTATCACATATTGCACAGGTTGAATTGAGTCATAAATTGAAGGAGATTTCTGAATTTATACATCATTATAGGCCTAATAAACATTCTGCATTTGTAATACTAATTTACTAGGCCTCATTTCTTGAAAGCCATTTGGTTGCCCATAGCAACCAATCACAGTGCAGCTTTTATTCTACCAGAGCAGTTTAAGAAATGAAAGCTTAGTTCTGATTGGTTACTGTAAACAATGAGCCCAATGTTTCTGTCACTGTTGCAGAGGGCAGGGTACAATCTGGGGCAAGCATGCTGTAGATCACGGTGGCGTCCCCAGAAACTGTGGGCCTGATCGGACATGTAAAAGGGGGTTATTTACAGGAGATAAAGTTTATAGAGTTTGCTGTGACATAAGCTGAGGGATCTGGTCATTGGTGACAAACGCTGCAGGTAGTGGTCCCCAGGGGGTAGATGGAAGGGCAGCTAGATGGAGTACTCCCCTCAGCAGGAGCAGGCCCCTGGGAGGATGTTGAAGGTTGTAGTAGTGAGCAGAGGTGCAGGGTAGCCGCAGAAAGGAAGCTAGGAAGCGGTCTCTGTTCTTTACCTTTTACTTGGTATTGCCATCATCAACAGATCCAGGGTACTGGTTCACCCGGCCGGGCGATCTCGTCAGTCAGAGAAGAACTAAGCACTGCTATGATGAACGGGTATATGGCCCGCTGTCTTTTTCCTTCGGTTGAGGTTCTAGGTACTATTTGCTTCCCTATGTGCCTCTTCCTTCCTCGCGGCTACTAGCAGGCAGGCAGGCAACCACAGACTCTCAAGACCCCGGACCCACACTGGTTCTTCTAGACCTATGATGGTCACTGTGCCTCTGGTAGTCCCAGAGTGTGGCTGCTAAGCTTGCAGCTCAGCAGCCTCCAGATTGCTGCCAAGCATGAAGTCCTGACAGCCGAGATTCTGGCTCTCGTCCACAGCTTGTGTCCTGCACAGCCTGAAGGCTACCAGCAGGCCCACACCTCATTTCACTAGCTTCTGAGTTCTAACTCTTAAGTGCCACCCCTCCCTCTTACATCCCACCACAACTAATCCTTCCCCCAGTCAGTGTCTACCTGCCCACTGACTGGGGATTGGGAAGTGTGTGTGCATGTATCAAGAGTCCATCATAGAATACCTGAATTCTCCTCAGACGTGGTATTAGTCCGATGGAGTTAACTACGACTGCAGGGGTACACAATTCCATTTTTCATGTTCAGGATCACTGATTGCTGTCAGTGAATTGCAACATTTGTGTTTACATCCTGTAGTGGTCAAAATTAGTGCCCTGACTATACCTCAGTGTGGAGTTGTTTTTTTGGTGTTTTCGACTATAGTGCTGGTCCATATTTTGCAATAGAAACTGCAAAAAAAAACCACGTTTTTTTTTAGCTTTTTTTTTTTTTTTATTAAATTTGTGTTTATTAAACAAAGAAAATTTTCAAACAATACCAACATGTTTCTGTTTCCATATTGTTTACATCAGATTCTAGGCATTGCATAACACAATCTTCATTATTGTGGGAATATCCTACTATTTTTCGATTTTGTCTTGAAAACGAGACAATTTACAGAAATTGAACGATAAAATTTGTATCAATATATTCATATAACAAAATGTCCTCATCAGGAGGAGAAACCTAATATAACGTTTTTATCTATTTATACCTACAAAAGGTAGTTCCTGACCATTATCTGTGTCATCAGTCGTCCAGTGGAATAGGGAATTAGGGTAATAAGTGAAAGAGCGGAATAATAGTGCAAGTACCAGGGTTCTTTGGAATGATTAACAATATCAAGATAGTCATATTCGTATGAACAGACACAAACGGTCGGGAACTCACACCCTGTCTCAGATTAGGAAAATAACTCGTTATAATTGGTGGCATCTTTAAATAGTATCTGTGGTGCCCCTGCGACCAGGGTGGCCACAGGTAGGAACTGCAGCCAGGCAGGTGGAGACAGGTTTTGCACAAACCACCTTCATACATACACCCACCGACGTAGGCAAGGTGATGGACCGGGCACATAAGGGAAAAAATAGGAGGAGTTAGTTAGTAGGCCAGTGGGTGCCGAACAGCAAAGACCGAGTAGGCCAGAGTGAGCTGAACTGAAAAGACCGAGTAGGCCAGAGTGAGCTGAACTGAAAAGACCGAGTAGGCCAGAGTGAGCTGAACTGAAAAGACCGAGTAGGCCAGAGTGAGCTGAACTGAAAAGACCGAGTAGGCCAGTGGATGCCGAACAGCAAAGACAGAGCGGGAAGTGACTTTCCTGAAGGTTTCGGGTTCCCTGGAGGTGCAGAATCCTGCGAGGCCTAAGCCCCAGGAGAGAAAGCCCGCTCCACAGCCTGGGAGCAAAGGGAAGAGGAAAAACCGGGAATGGACCAGTGCAGCTGGGTCCAAGAAAAACGGCAGCGGTGACAGAGGACGACTGGCAGGAAGGAATCCCCTGACATACGCAGTAGTTACACGGGTAGGAAAGGGCCTGGTGCTCCCCTGCAACAAAAGGACACTGGATGGCTAGGCTGGGACCAGAGAGTTGGCGCTGAGGTGACCGAAGCTATATGCCGGATCACACACACACCGACGGGAAACTCGGATCCCAGGACAGAGCTCTTAACACTGTGCAGGAGCTGCAGTGACTCATAGGGCTCAGAGCTTGCTACCTGGACATAGGGAGAAGCCCAAATAGGAACCCGAGTCACCCAGCATACAAGGGAACAAGTGAGAGGGAGAAAGCCTGAAAGGTATTGAGGAAGAGAAGGGTCTCAGAAGGAAAACCTGGCTGCAGAGAGCTTAATTGAAGTGTGGAGTTTAACCTGTAACAGGCTGTACAACTGTGTGAACTGCAAGTAAAACCCAGTGAACCCTGCCAAAGTCTCCAGTGTGTGATTCCCTGCATGCAGAACTGTTGTATATATAGTATACCCTGTCAGGAGCAGCCTGACCCACAGCGGGCTCATCCATCCGGCTGCAGCACCATTCATCCTCCTGGCAGAGGCAGCAGCAACGGAGGTCCCCCGTTGACCACAACCCGTGGTTGGCGTCACGACAACCCCTGTAAATAACCCCTTTTACTTGTGGGCTCAGGACACGGTCTGGACCAAGACCGCCGTGATACCCCAGTCCGGTAACGAGTACCCCGTCCCAGTGGGCTCCACATATCCACTCTGACCAGGTAATGGTAAAGGCACTCAGAGTATTTAGGAGTCCAGCCGAAACCTCCTCCTTTCTGTATATTGACTCCATCTCTGAGAACCATTCCAATATAGTTGGTGGAGTCTGTTCCTTCCAGTGGCGAGGAATCACCGCTCTAGCCGCAGAAAGGCAGAATCTAAGAATGTCTCTCTTGTGGGCTTTCACCGAACCAGGCAGCATCAAGAGCAAAGCCATCTCAGGGTTACCATCTACTTGTTTCTTTGTTATCAGCCTGTAGTTGCGGAACAGCTTCTCCCAGAATCCCCTGCTCAGGGAGCAGTCCCACCAAATATTTAGCAGTGTACCCTCTTCGGACTCACATTTCCAGCAGTTCTTGGAAGCACTAGGAGAAAACCTATGCAACCTGTCTGGGGCAAGAAGGTATAGTCCTTACCCTTATGGTACCTTTACACGCCGCAACAGGATGGTGGCAACAACCGGGTACATGAGAGAAATGTATCTTGCACCGCCAAATCAACCCGAGGTAGCGGCGTGTGAAGACGGTTGTTGCCACCCGCCACTGGAGGCACCTGTTTCAGAGCAGCACCCTAAAACAGGTGGCTTTCAAAGCGATGGTTGCGGCCTGTATCGGCGTGTAAATAAGGAACAGAAGGGTTGTTTCGACACCTTGCTATCTACGTGGGGTGTGACACAGGCTCCGGGTTACCGCGCCCCATCAGCGATCATTGGTGGAAGCTCCTGCGTTACGATTGGTAGACGCTGCATAGGGCGGCATATTTAATGAGCTGACCAGTCACACTACACAATTGCTCAAGCGTCATGTATTAGTCAGCCTCCTGCGCTGGCTGCCCAATCATGATGTTATTGCTTTGTCCTATCAGCGTACGGAATTCTCGTAATCCACAATTGTAGCACGCCTATGTGTTGTCCCTGCTGCCTTTGTTCCGCCCATTACCTTGTTACAGCGGCGTGTAAATGAGGTAAGGTAAGCTACAGAGGGTAACTTGTGGCACCCGGCGGTGTATCCAAAGATAGATGTGACCTACCGTAGCGCACCTTGTTGCGGCGTGTAAAGGTGGTGCGATTACCGTTTGTAACCGTTTGTGCGTGCTCGTGCACGTGAAGCACCCGGTTGTTGCCACCATCCTGTTGCGGCGTGTAAAGGTACCATTAGGGTACAACAGGGTACATGAGAGAAATGTATCTTGCACCGCCAATTCAACCCGTGGTAGCGGCGTGTGAAGACGGTTGTAGCCACCCGCCAGTAGCGGCACCTGTTTCCGAGCACTGCCCTGAAACAGGTGGCTACCCAGACGATTGTAGCGACCTGTATCGGCGTGTAAAGAAGCAACAGAAGGGATATCTGGCCACCAGGGTAAGTACCTGGTCTGTAGCTGGGGCGTGACACAGGCTCCTGGTTACCGCGCCCCATCAGCGATCATTGGTGGAAGATGCTGCGTACCGATTGGCTCTTCCCCCACACTCTGCCATGTCACAAGCGCTTATTCCATGCCACAGTCCGATCACTACTACGTCACGTCTCCGCCATCCGCCCTTTGCGTCGTGCCCAATCAGAACTCTCTTGTGTTGGCCAATGGTTGTGTTTTGGGCGCGGCGTGATGGACTGTGGCACGCCTATATGTTTTACCTGCTGCCTTTGTTCCGCCCACATTACCCTGTGGTGGCGGCGTGTGAAGATGGGTAGGCTAAGCTACAGATGGCTACTTGTTGCGGCGTGTAAAGATAGTGTGATTACCGTTTGCAACCGTTTGTGCGTGCTCGTGCACATGAAGTACCCGGTTGTTGCCACCATCCAGTAGCGGCGTGTAAAGGTACCTTTAGGGTTGAGGATTCTCCACACATCGGTTAGTTGGAGTTTATGAAGACATTTCTGTAAAACCTTCACCCTTCTCAGTGGGACTGCGGGAACCCATTTTTGGCGACAAGCAATGGCGGAAAAAGTTTGTTTTAAGCACAAGTCCAAGGCGCACAGTACCCGGTGTAACCGGCCACGGGATCCTGTTCGTGACGCCAGAAAAGATATGTCGAGCCCCATGTTTTGGGGTACTCGGGTATCAGGCTCCAAAGGGTTAACTGTGTCACGGGGAGTGGTCGCCGCACCTGATCCCGTATCCTGGGGGACTTCTTTGAAAAGGGAATATTTACAGGGGATGCTATATACAGTTTGTCGTGACGCCACCTGTAGTATCTGGTGATGGGTCGCCAGCGCCGCCACAGTCCACCGGAGGTAGATGGCAGTGCGGCAAGTTGGCAAAGTCCTCTACCGGTAGGGCTGGACCTCTGGGGCAGCGTTCCTGTATGGGGAACAAGTTAATTCACAAGAAATGCAGGCAGAGGCAAAATCACTTTCCCTCCGGGCACTTTACTGTTAATTGCAGCACTGTAGTTACAAGTCACAGTTTAGCACTTAGATGTTACAAGAACAGGTAGCTGCCGGGTGGCTGCAGGTGGAACCCAGGTGGTATGGTGAGACTCTTGGTGTTCCTTCCTGCTTCCTAACCCCGTCTATTCCTTCCTGCTTTCCAGTTCGTGGTGTGACGCCTGGTGGCTTAGCATCAGCCTGACCTCCGCCTCTCTCTCACCTTCGCTGTCGTCGGGTGACCCTCTATTGGCTGGCTGCTCGTTCCTTTGGTGGTGCCTGGTACCCTCTTTTGGTCTGCTCTGGTGCCCGGGAGAATTGAAGACTCCAAGGGATTCTGGATTCTCTGTGGTCCTAAATATCCCGCAGGTGTGGGTTCCGGTGCCCGGTAAGTTGTCTGGGAGAACCTGACAACGGCCCCTCTTCCCAAACCGGCTGCACTCCTGAAAAGCTCCTTAAACCCTTTCTTCCTCCTCCATCTCTTCCTCCTGGTCTCTCAGCCGAGTGACCTAGCAGCGAAAGCCCAAAGACTGCAACACTTCCTTGTTCCCCTAGAGGTGCTTTTATTCCCTCCCGGGTAACCTCCCACCGCTGTACTAATGTGGGAGTGCTGGTGAATGGGTCCCACCCACCATCCTAGGGCCCACCTGCAGCTGGAGCATCTGCACCTCTTTTACGAGTGCAGTACCCCTCTGAGACGCTTGCTTGGCGGGGCGCCACACTCCCTTTTCGGAAGGTACCAATTCACAAGAGTCAGCATCTTTTCCACTACTTTAACTTTAAGAAAGACAATCGAGTCCAATATTGTGTGTTTCATACCTTTATGTATGGCAATTGACACCCCCTTTGTTCTGGCTTCGGAGTTCGTACTGTGGGTCTACATTGTAAAATATCTGCCTCCGATGGACGGCACATGTCCCTTTTTAAAGTGGGTTTCTTGAAGAAGCAAAATGTTTACTCCCTGCTTATGCATATCCATAGAACCTGTGCTCTTTTGGGGCGTGTTAAAGCCCCTTACGTTAAGGGATCCAATCTTTATTGAACCCATAACTATATAGTGACTTCAAAAACAAAGCTTTAGGTATTGTAGGAAACCCAGCAAGTAGGTAGGTTCGGAGCAAGGGAAAGAGTAAGGGTAGGGTATACGTATAGGGGGAAAATTCCCCTGGACGACCTAGGCTAGTATGTACAGTTAGATTGGGGTAATCTCTTAAACAGAGTACACACACTCAAATGCCGGGTATGGTGCCCCCAGTGGGTTTCCTCCAGAAAAGGGAGGTGACACTAGAAATCTTCAAGAAGTTATGAAACCTGTAATGCTAATATCACTAATAACAAAAGACTCTAGAAATTATACTCCCCGGCTGCTAGACGTAGCGTTGGCTAAATACACAGAACTATAGTTGTAACCTTGGAAAACATATAAATGGAAAAGTAGATCCTGTATAGGATCATAGACATCAAATCATTAAACCAACTCCCCCAATTAAACCCCAATACTTATTTCTATATAACTTCTTAATTTGGTGTGGAAGAAAACCACAGTATCCAGTTAATGTTATCATCTATGCATTGGGGGACTATGTACGTTTAGGAAAGATTTATACCACCCCCGCGCAGCAATGTCACTGCTCCACTACTTCATAACGTATTTTCCCCCGTTTTTTTTTATCTATTTATTTTTTATTTATTCTTTTTTCCCCAATGAATTTAGCTGGAGCTATAAGGATTCATACCCCAGAAAATTACCGTACCCCTGGGAGAACCGAGTAACCTTTGGGGCAGGGGGTTCAGGGTGGGGGGGAGAGAGGTAGGGAAGGGTTCCTGGGTTGTAGCACGGGAAGGGGGGAGAGAGGAAGGGGAAGAACCAGTATGGAAATGGGTATTACTGGGCTGTGAAAACCCTGACCTTTCCCTGTTAAAAGTATAAAGTTGGATGATTGTGCCCTAGGGAAGTAACCCCATTATCAGTAGTTTAAAACAAACCAACAGTTAGTAAAGTTTTAAAGTCAGCCCTCCTCTGATCTGTCATCTCTGCGGTTTCTCCTTCCCCTTGATCTACCACCACCCCGTCCTCTTCTGCATTGGTTATGTTGTTCTCTTGGTGGCATAGAAGGAAAACTGGTAGTTTGGGGGGCCCGGTCAGTCTGGGAACAGGAGACCCGAGTCTGGAAGATCTATAGAGGACAAGAACACCTGAAGCTCCCTGGGATGGGAGAGAAAAACCAGCTGGTTTCCACGTCGTACTTGAAGGCGTAAGGGGTTACCCCATGAGGAGGTTATCTGGCGCTGTCGTAGGAGGTGCAGAAGCGTTCTCAAGGCACGTTGCTTTTGAAGGGTTCTTCTGGAGAGATCTGCCATAAATTGTAATTGGCATCCCAGATACCTAATC
Organism: Allobates femoralis; assembly: GCA_033576535.1. Classification (NCBI taxonomy): domain Eukaryota; kingdom Metazoa; phylum Chordata; class Amphibia; order Anura; family Aromobatidae; genus Allobates; species Allobates femoralis. Next base: position 723,296,616 of record JARQOC010000002.1, read on the forward strand.
TCTTCACTCCTTCTAGAGCTGTTTAGTATTTCCTCCTTAATCCGATATCTATGGAAGCGACAGATTACGTCTCTTGGTCTTGCTCCGTCTGGAGGGGGAGGACCGAGAGATCTATGGGACTTGTCATTCTATAGCCGTCTCTGCAGGTGCATTTCTGATTGAGTTGAATAGGTTTAGAAGGGTTGCATTCAGCTCGCTAGGTGACACCGATTCCGGGAGGCCGATCACCCTTATATTCTGGCGCCTTTCAAGATTTTCCAAATCTTCCATGTAATCCAAGAAGATATCATAATTGGTCGCCTGGGACACCAACTGGTCCTCCAGAACCTGAACCCTTCTAGACAATCTTTCGACCATGGAATCAGTATGGGATACCCTGTCTGAAAGAACCCCTTAAAGCTGCTGCCTCGGTTTTAAAAGAGGTCTCGAGTTTAGAGACAAAGTCCTCCAATTCTTCTTTAGTCAAGATATTAAGGATATGGCTCCTAAAAGTGTCCCACACTTCTCCTCCTGGGGGTTGGTGTTCTTGTATCCTAGCCAGATGACTAGTTCTGGTGTCTTTAGCATCTTGCTGAAAATCCATAGCATCTCTCCCTCCTTGCTCTAGTATACCTTCCTGGGAATAACAGTGCCACCCGTGGTGGGCTCTATGTCTATAGACATAATGGTGTTGCTATAGTGGAGCGCCTCCGTTGCAGGTGGCCACATCTGGGATCGCCTGCTCATATGCAGGGGTGACTGAGACTTTGTTGTATTGTTTGGAAACTTGGTGGTCACTGGTTCCAGTTTCTCAGTGCCCCTGCTAGGCTTCCCCACACTCCCCTCCTCATCCTGGGCGCTGTGTCCAGAGCTCCGGTCTCCCGCCCTCCTCTCCCTTGTGTGTTCTGGGTGCCGGCGGTCGCATTCTCCATTGAATGATTCCCCACAATAACTGCTTCAGCGGCCACCAGCTCACTCGGGCGCATGCAGTCTCCCACAGGCTGATGGAGCTGCAGGACAGAGGGGAGCGGGCTTGTCAGCTCTCCTGCATCGCTGCTGAAGCCACCCGCCATGTTCTTCTGTATGCTGGGTGGAGGGGCGGGATCCGCCATCTTAGGTACCTCGCTCTCCAGGGGCTTCTTTCAGAGCTTCTCAAAAACCGCGATATACTGGCGGTAAATTTCACCGGAGGACCCAACGCTGTAGCAGGTCTGCTACTCTTCTTTTTCGCCGACATAAGGCGATGGTAGCATAGGTCACAACTGTTTTTAAGGGGCTTTTTGCCGGCCGGGGAGCAGGAGCTCTGGATCTAGCATTTCTCTCCTCTCATGACCAGGCCATGCCCCCTTTTTTAGCATTTTTAAGCAGTCTTAAGGCATTTTTTTTGGCCTCCCCCCAATTAAAAACTAGCGTTTTAGCCATTGCTTGATGTATTTAAAAATGTTAAGAAAATCAATCAAAAAACCCTTAAAGAAATGTGTTTAAAAAAGTCCAAGAAAAATATTATCACTTTTTTAGATGGGTTTCCATTCACTGACAGCCAGCAGAGATCTTGAAAAGGGTTGGCCCCGCCAAAGAATTGTTTTTTTTTGTTTTTTTTGAGTAACGCCCCTCCACCCTTTTCGATTTGGGACTACATAAAGTTTGCTAGAACTTGAAAAAAAAAAAAACTAAAGTGTGTTAAAGCGCAACATCCATTCTGCTAAGTGCTGCTCTTATGTACTTTGCTTCAGCTGTTCATGGCGCGGTTGCTGACCTGGCATTTAGCCAAATTTTTTTATGCTTTCCCAAGTGATCATTTAACAAACAACTAAACAGTCCGGCCCTATTATCGCTAAAGAAACATCCCTGGAGAGGTTTAGTAGCCCACATGCAGGAACCACTAGCATCTCTGATCATTGTGTAGCCCACAAACCACTACTACCTCTGATCACTGTGTAGCCCAGGAACCACTACCCCCTCTGATCACTGCGTAGTCCAGGAATCACTACCACCTCTGATCACTGTGTAGCCCAGGAACGACTACCACCACTGATCACTGTGTAGCCCAGGAACCACTATCACCTCTGATCACTGTGTATCCCAGGAACCACTACCACCTCTGATCACTGTGTAGCCCAGGAACGACTACCACCACTGATCACTGTGTAGCCCAGGAACCACTATCACCTCTGATCACTGTGTAGCCCAGGAACCACTACCACCTCTGATCACTGTGTAGCCCAGGAACCACTACCACCTCTGATCACTGTGTAGCCCAGGAACGACTACCACCACTGATCACTGTGTAGCCCAGGAACCACTATCACCTCTAATCACTGTGTAGCCCAGGAACGACTACCGCCACTGATCACTGTGTAGCCCACGAACCACTACCACCTCTGATCATTGTGTAGCCCAGGAACCACTACCACCTCTGATCACTGTGTAGCCCAGGAACCACTACCACCTCTGATCACTGTGTAGACCAGGAACCACAACCACCTCTGATCACTGTGTATCCCAGGAACCACTATCACCTCTGATCACTGTGTAGCCCAGGAACCACTACCGCCTCTGATCGCTGTGTAGCCCAGGAACCACTGCCTCCTCTGATCACTGTGTAGCCCAGGAATTCATACCACCTCTAATCAGTGTGTAGCCGAAGAACTGCTACCACCTCTAATCACTGTGTAGCCCAGGAACGACTACCACCTCTGATCATTGTGTAGCCCAGGAACCACTACCACCTCTGATCATTGTGTAGCCCAGGAACCACTACCACCTCTGATCACTGTGTAGCCCAGGAACCACTACCACCTCTGATCACTGTGTAGCCCAGGAACCACTACCACCTCTGATGACTGTGTATCCCAAGAACCACTATCACCTCTGATCACTGTGTAGCCCAGGAACCACTACCACCTCTGATCGCTGTGTAGCCCAGGAACCGCTGCCTCCTCTGATCACTGTGTAGCCCAGGAATTCATACCACCTCTGATCTCTGTGTAGCCCAGGAACTGCTACCAACTCTGATCACTGTATAGCCCAGGAACCACTACCACCTCTGATCATTGTGTAGTCCAGGAACCGCTACCACCTCTGATTACTGTGTAGCCCAAGAACCGCTACTACCTCTGATCACTGTGTAGCCCAGGAGCCGCTACCACCTCTGATCACTGTGTAGCCCAGGAACCGCTGCCTCCTCTGATCACTGTGTATCCCAGGAACCACTATCACCTCTGATCACTGTGTAGCCCAGGAACCACTGCCTCCTCTGATCACTGTGTAGCCCAGGAATTCATACCACCTCTAATCAGTGTGTAGCCGAAGAACTGCTACCATCTCTGATCACTGTGTAGCCTATGAGCCGCTACCCCCTCTGATCACTGTGTAGTTCAGGAACCACTACCACCTCTGATGACTGTGTATCCCAGGAACCACTATCACCTCTGATCACTGTGTAGCCCAGGAACCACTACCACCTCTGATTGCTGTGTAGCCCAGGAACCACTGCCTCCTCTGATCACTGTGTAGCCCAGGAATTCATACCACCTCTGATCACTATGTAGCCCAGGAACTGCTACCACCTCTGATCACTGTGTAGCCCAGGAACCACTACCACCTCTGATCATTGTGTAGCCCAGGAACCACTGCCTCCTCTGATCACTGTGTAGCCCAGGAACCGCTACTACCTCTGATCACTGTGCAGCCCAGGAGCCGCTACCACCTCTGATCACTGTGTAGCCCAGGAACCGCTGCCTCCTCTGATCACTGTGTAGCCCAGAAACTACTACCACCTCTGATCACTGTGTAGCCCAGGAACCGCTGCCTCCTCTGATCACTGTGTAGCCCAGGAACTACTACCTCCTCTGATCACTGTGTAGCCCAGGAACCACTGCCTTCTCTGATCACTGTGTATCCCAGGAACCACTACCACCTCTGATCACTGTGTAGTGTGGCGCCATGCTCACGCAGGTAGCCCCAGATTTCCCTAATGCACAGCTGGGTTTCCACAGCAGGCGCCTACTACATGCAACACCTTCCACCCCGGCACAGTAGGGGGAGCTAGACTCACTGACTTCAGGTGAGTTCCCCTATAAATACTGCTGCTGGGGGAGGAGTTAGAGTGTGCAGACGCTAGGAGAGCTGCGAAGACGTCCTGGTAATCGGTGCTGCGGTTAGGCCCGAACCAGTGACCCAGGGTGGCCCTTCTAGGACCAGCAAGCCTGAGTGAGGACAAAAGGCAAGGAGCAGAGCCAAGGGAGCGAGGAACTAGTGGAAGTTCACCCAAAGACGTACCGGACTTCGGAGATCCGCACCTGCAGGATTACTTCAAGACTGCAGAAATCCCCATCATACTGTGGAGACTTCAGTCACTCGGTCCCCCTGCGTACCCAAAGAAAGGGAGCCAGACACCGCAGTGTAATACAGCAGTGATCAGAGAGGGTAACCCGTGGACCATGCAGGAGGAGAGAGAGAGGACCCGAGAGGGAAGGAGGCTAGTCTGGCTGCAAGCAGACAGGGCTTCAGGAACCGTAGAGAAACTAAGGAGGCCTTATACCCACTTGCTGAGGAAGCTCATTGTGCACTTGGTCACCAGACAGTGCCCTGTACATCTTTACCTGCTCATACCACCAGTAAAAAGGTAAAAAAGACTTTCTACAATGTGTGTGTGTCGAGCCCACTGGGACGGGGTACTCGGTACCGGACCAGGTCTGCTACTGGGGAAGTCACGGGTGGTCCTGGTCCGGACAGTCGTAACGCCACCCACAGTGTGCGGCCAGCGATGGGGCCGCCGCTGCTGCAGAACCTCCGGGGATGATGTGATGGCAGTGACTCACCGTAGCCGGGGGTACACGTAGCGGGCGTTGCTTCTCCTCCTGTCACGGAACCGCGCCTGCGGTAGTGTAGGCCCGGTGGTCCAGATCAATAGGGGAATGGCGGAACACTAGGGGTGATTTGTCTTCGTGACGCCACCTGCGGGTGTTCTGGTAACTTTACCAGCGCTGTTCTGGTCTCCGGGGGATGGTATACAGCGAGATGGAACGCTCCCCACAGGATGAGCGGGAATCCCCGGAGCCGGGAGCTGCGCAAGATGTTGTGAGGCAGCTGCGGGATGCTGCGCGCTGAATCCAGGAGTAATGCACAACCACACCAAGTCTCTTTTAGGTACCTTTACTGGTTGGTAGTCAGGTACACTCGGACCGGGATAGTGAAGTTGGCACTTATGGAGTTTCACAGCAAGCAGTGTTAGGCTTCCTTTCTCTACTTCTGGTGCTAAGGTCGGGTGGATATGGAATCCCTCCGGACCGGGCAGTTTGTTCAATAGAACGGATTTCACCTGGTTGTCAGCACTGAGGGCACTGTAAAAGGGTGATGATAATTCTACCTTCTTCCCTGGGCTCTCGTTGGTAGGTGCGACAGGTGAACAGGGGCTAGACTCCCTGTGAGGTATGCTGGTTCTTCTGTGATGGCTTGGTGGCTCTCACAGCTTCGGTTCCAGTAACCGGTTGTTAAGGAAAGAGTCGGATTAACTCTGTGTTCCTGAGAGGTGATCTCCTTCTTCCTATTATCCCAATTGCAGGGATCTCCACTGGCTAACAGGCTAGCAGGGCCTAGTGTGTTCCTCATAGGGTGGAGGTTTCACACAGGCTGGCAGCTCTTGTAGCGTCTACCACACTCTGAAGTTTCTCCCTCCAAGACTCTATTTATAGGGGGAACTGGCTCAAAGTCACCAGTGTAGCTCCCCCTAGAGGCTCGGGGTGAAACCAGGTGTTCTAAGTGTTGTTTGTGTTTGTGGGTTTTGCTGTGCTGTTACTTACTCCATTTGTACTCTAAGGATTTCTGTGGTGCCCAACAGGTGCCAGGGTGCCACATTCCCCCTTAGTTAACCTCAGTTCTCCCGGCTGAGCAAAAGGTTATTTTTTTACAACTTAACACTAAGCATATTATAACATTCAATTTACATAGTTTTAAAGAAAAACACAAAAATCACTGAAAAGGAGTGAAAAATGTGGAAAAGGTGAAAAGCAGTCCGTACGGCACTAGTCCATCTGCCGCAGGCTGGAAAAAGGTAAAGTTAGTGGTCACACAAGTCCTGTGACAATTGTTCAAAGTTTTTGGAAAAGGAAAAAGATAAAGTCCAGGGATACATGGTAAACTTTATACATTCCCTACGGGTGTCTCTGCTTGGGAGGCCGGTACTAACCTTCTATACCTTACCAGGCGCTTTCTGTCCCCAACTTAGTATACTTGGGACAGAGCCCAGTTCCTCCACCCTTCTGTACACTACTTTTTACAGGTTTTTGAAAACTGGTTAGTATTTACAACACTTACAGGTTACATTTTTCCACTACATTTTAAACCCATTCACCAAGTTTTTGTGGGGGTTGGCCTAATGTACTACGTGTGGATCTGCGTAGTGTGGGTGTTTCCAAAGCTGTTTGTGTAGTGTACGAAGTGGTTGGTACTTCTCTATGTCTGCTTTGTGTAAGACCATAGTAAGTGCGGAGTCTATCAACTGGACTGACCTCTGTAGGTAGTTGATTAGGAATGGCTTCTCTTACTGTGGGACTAGCAGGCTGACCGATTACAGGAATCTCAGGTTCCATGATAACAGGCTGCAATTCTTGCACTTGGACTTCTTCTTGTTGGACTTGTGGAATTGGATTTGGTTTTGGCTGATCTTCAACAGGTTGGTAGAAATGCATAACTGGTATGAGGAATGCTTCACCTATTTGTGGCCAATCAGCTGGTAAGTATCCAATTTCTGTAAGGACGAGATTTTCTTTTGTTTCTTCATCTGTAGTTACAGTAGGGTAACTGGTTGCTTGCGGGATTAACTGTGGCGGACATTTCTTCAAATGATCCCTTGAGACAGTTGCAATAGTATTCCCATTGTCTTTGCTAATAACACAAGTTTTTGAGTTGTCATGGTGTGACGGCATAACGGTGTAGGGTATGGATTCCCAACTGTTATCCAATTTGTTGGTTTTTCGCTTTCTTTTCAGCACTACATCACCTATAGCTAGTGGTTCAGCTGAGGCGTGCTTGTTAAAGTCTTTTTCTTGTTTGGTCCTACTGATTTCAAGGTTCCTTTCAACACTCTCCTGTACTTTCTTGTACTTTTCTTGGCGTTGGCTGACCCAGTCTTCATCAGAAGAATCTTCTGTGGGTTCAATGGTCCCCATCTGCAAATCAATAGGTAGTTTACCTGGTCTTGCTCTCATCAAGTAAGCAGGTGTGTAATTTGTCGAACTGACAGGTATGTGGTTGTAGATGTCCACGAGATCTGGAAGTTTCTCTGGCCATTGATTTCTCTCTTCAACTGGTAAGGTCTTGAGCATGTCAATGACTATGTGGTTCATCTTCTCACATAAACCGTTCGTTTGAGGATGATAAGGTGTTGTGCGGATTTTCTTGCACCCATACAGCCCTAAGAATTCTTGGAACAGAGCTGATTCGAAGGCTGGTCCTTGGTCAGTTAAGACCTGGTCTGGATACCCATGGGGGCGACAGAAGTAACTCTGGAACGCTTGGGCTGCTACCTCAGCAGTTAAGTCCTTAACTGGAACGACTACCAGGAATCTTGAGTAGTGATCAACGATGGTGAGAGCGTAAGTGTACCCGGTTCGACTTGGGGTAAGCTTCACGTGGTCGAGAGCAACTATTTCAAGAGGCTTGGTGGTAACAATTGGTTGCAACGGAGCTTTCTGAGTTAGATGGTCTTTTCTTCGAAGGTGACATGGTCCACAGTTTTTACACCATTTGTCAATGGAGCCTCGCATACCGACCCAGTAGAACCGATCCTTTAGGAGTCTCTCCAGCTTCTTCCATCCAAAGTGTCCGGCATCGTCATGGTATGCTTCAAGGATCATCTGGACTTCAGTCTTGGGAACTACAATCTGCCAGATGAGTTCATGGGTTCTTGGATTGAGGTATCTTCTGCATAGTTTACCTTGGTAGACGAACAACCTCCCTTTCTCCTTCCACAGGCGTTTAGCATTTGGTGAGGCATCAGAGTCCATGTTGGCGTGTTCTTGAGTGATCAGATCCCTTACCAGGCTGACATCTGGGTCGTTGGCCTGAGCCTCCTTCCAGTCATGGTGAGGTAACGGGTTCACGGTCCTCTCTACGCGTGTCTGGTTTCTCTGATGACATGTTGCTGTACCTGAACGGTGGAAAGCAGGTAGTTCAATTTCTTCTAGGTCATCTATGTCTTCTCCATCTTCAGGAAGATGAGGCATTCGGGACAGGGCATCAGCATTGCCGTTCTTGTGACCTGCCCGGTACTTTACAGTGAAGTCATAGTTAGCGAGTCTTGCTACCCAACGCTGTTCTAGGGCTCCCAGCTTTGCAGTCTCTAAATGGGTTAGAGGATTGTTGTCTGTGAAAGCTGTGAACGGGGCGGATGCCAGGTAATGCTTGAAGCGCTCTGTGATCGCCCAGACCAGGGCCAGGAACTCCAGCTTGAAGGAGCTGTAATTCTCCGGGTTCCTTTCGGTGAGACGGAGCTTTCTGCTGGCGTAGGCTATCACCTTCTCCTTGCCCTGCTGACGTTGAGATAGGACTGCTCCTAGACCTTCATTGCTTGCATCGGTGTACAATAAAAACGGTAGATTGTAGTCAGGGTAGGCCAGGATTTCTTCTCCAGTTAAAGCATCTTTTAACGTTTGGAAGGACTTGTCCTGTTCTGGGCCCCAGTGGAACGGGGGTCCCCTGATCTTGCCGTTTTTGGATTGACCTACTAAGAGATCTTGCATGGGGGCGGCTATCTTGGTATAGCCTTTGATGAATTGTCGGTAGTACCCGACCAGTCCTAGAAATTGACGTACCTCCTTGTGGTTGATGGGTGCTGGCCAGTCCTTGATGACGGTGACCTTGTCCGGATCCGGTGCTACGCCTTCGGCGTTGACCACATGTCCTAGGTATTGGACCTTGGGTTTCAGCAGGTGGCACTTGGACGGTTTCAGTTTCATCCCGTACTTGGACAGTGACTCGAACACTTCACTCAGGTGTTGGAGGTGATCTTCATAGGTCTGAGAGTAGACAATGACATCATCAAGGTATAACAAGACAGTCTCAAAGTTCTTGTGGCCCAAACAACACTCCATAAGTCTCTGAAATGTGCCTGGGGCATTGCACAAACCGAATGGCATACTGTTGAATTCGCATAAGCCCATAGGAGTAGTGAAGGCTGTCTTCTCACGATCCTCCTCTGCAACGGCAACCTGCCAGTACCCACTAGTAAGATCTAATGTGGAGAAGTAGTTGGCAGATTTGAGTGCAGCTAGTGACTCTTCTATGCGTGGTAACGGGTATGCATCCTTGTGTGTGACTTTGTTGATTTGCCTTTAGTCTACGCACATCCTCATACTACCATCTTTTTTTTTTACCAGGACTAGTGGTGCGGCCCAGGGACTACAGCTATCCCTAATGACTCCTGCATTCTTCATGTCCTGAAGCATCTCTTTTGCTTTCTGGTAGTGAGTGGGTGGTATAGGCCTGTACCTTTCTTTGATAGGTGCATGGTTGTTTGTGGGGATGTGATGTTGTACCCCTTTAATCCTCCCAAAGTCAAGTGGGTGTTTACTGAACACTTGCTCATACTCCCGAACTACCCGGTATACTCCATTTTTCTGGTGAGAGGGTGTATTGTCAGTTCCTACACTGAGGTCTTGACACCATTTCTCTAACTGATCTTTGGAGTGAGGGGGTTCATCAGTGACTGTTTGGTTTGAGGATTTTACATAAATCACAGCATCATCTTTTACTTGGTACAATTTTGCTACAGTTGCATATCTTGGTAGTCTGACTTCGTCATCACCATAATTCAATATGCGTACGGGGACTCTCCCCTTTCTTACGTCGACTAACCCTCTGGCTGTCAAGAGCGTAGGACTACTGTCGGACATTACAGGTTCTACTACAGCTTGGTAGTCCTGCCCTCTGAGGCCTATGGCTGCTCGACACCAGATCATCATTTCACTTCTGGGTGGTACCACAATTGGAATGGGATCTGTGACCCTTACTCTGCCAATTTCACCATTTGACAATGTTACCTGTTGTTGATACACCAGAGCTCTGATCTGCTTTTGGATAGCCCTCTTTTCTCTGGGTTTACCGGCTTCAGCACTCTGTTGGAGTAAAAACAACACTTCATCGAGGCATTTGATCATGACATTAGTACCCAATATGACATATGGATCCTTGTGGTTAGGCTTATCCTGGACCACTAAGATACCCTGGTTTTTCAACTGCACCCTCCCCACCTTTACTGTAGCTTCCCACTGTCCCTCTATGGTAACCGGAATACCATTAGTGGCTTCAAGGTTCATCTCGGGGTTTGGGGGTTCTAGCTTAACATCTGGCCAGAACTGCTTGTAAAGGGTACTGGGGATGGATGTCACCTGGGATCCAGTGTCTATCAAGGCGGAGATAGCGATGCCATCGATGACGATTGGTAAGTATGGACAGTCTCCCACATACTTGTGTTCCCAGCTGGACGTAGGGCCTGGACAGTCTACTCCTGGGGTTGGCCCTTCTCGCCCAGGGGTCGCTCGTTTAAAGGACGGGATTGCAGATTGCGTCCTCCTAAGTCGTTCTGCTGACTGTTGCGGTGTCTGTCAGGACTGTGGCGGTCTGCAGGTTTTCCTCGCGATGGCTGTGTCTTTCTCCTCATCCACGGGACGTCATCTGGACTGTCGGCGAGTTGAATCTTGTCCGATGGCCTTGCATCTGTCTTGGGTCTTCTCCCAGCTTGTAGCTTGGCCACGTCTTTCATCAGCTGCTCGACATTAGCACACAGTTGATCAAACCGGTCAGGTGTTACAGTCTGTGCGCTGGACTGAATCGCAGAGATTGGAGATGCTGCTGCCGGCACGGAAGGGGTGTCAGTGTACTGCTGCTGCGGTGAAGCGGGATCAGGTACTTCAGCGAGTCGTTGTCCCCAAACTGTTAAGTCTCTCAGTGTGTCAAACTCTGCGCCTGGATTCTGTATGGACCACCACCTTGCTTGCTTCCTATCCTCAGATAGTTCAAGGCCCACAATAAATTGTCCAATTAACGCTTTGTTCTCATCTCGAGCACTATCAGGATCGACTTGTTTTAACAGTCTGTATGCTTCTTGCAAGCGCAGTGAATAATCAAGGACACTTTCTTGTGCCCCTTGGTTACAACGATAGAATGACAGTCTTAATCCAGCTTCTGTATGGCACTCAAAGACCCGGGTTAATCTAGCGAATATCTGCTCCACAGATTCCTGAACCTCTACAGGCCAGCTGCGGCTCTGCAGTTCGGCTGCACCGGTTAACTGTCCCATAATAACTGAAGCTCTTTGCTTACCGGTCATCGGGTACATGTCCAGGGCTTGGCATATCTTCCTCTGGAAGTTCTCCAAGGTGCTGGGTACACCGCTGTACTTGGGTAACCAGGTCGCACTAGGAACGTAGGGTAGAGACATCGGCATAATCGGAGCGGGTTGCGGTAGCATACCGCCGACTGGTTGCTGTCCATCAAAAGGTATATTTTGAGGTGCCGCTTGGTCTAGCGGGGGCACCGCGTGATCGGGAGCCAGGTTACTCATGGTCGCTCCCCCTTAGTTAAGCGTAGCCTTTCCCTCGGTTTCAAAACGGAAGTGTCGGCCTCGCGGTGAGGAGTGAGGCACCACGGGAGTTTCCGATTCCTGCTGCGTATGGAGGAAGTCGTCAGAGCGTGGGGGCGGGGCCAATCTTCGCGCCCTCTGCACAGTCACGCCCCTTCTTTTCCCGCCTTTTCGCGCAGCAATGGCGGACCAAACGTACAGTTCGATATTTACAGTCAATAAATAGCACACAATACCCGTGATAACGGGCCTGCTCGTATCCTGTTCGTGACGCCAAATTCTGACTCACCGTAGCCGGGGGTACACGTAGCGGGCGTTGCTTCTCCTCCTGTCACGGAACCGCGCCTGCGGTAGTGTAGGCCCGGTGGTCCAGATCAATAGGGGAATGGCGGAACAGTAGGGGTGATTTGTCTTCGTGACGCCACCTGCGGGTGTTCTGGTAACTTTACCAGCGCTGTTCTGGTCTCCGGGGGATGGTATACAGCGAGATGGAACGCTCCCCACAGGATGAGCGGGAATCCCCGGAGCCGGGAGCTGCGCAAGATGTTGTGAGGCAGCTGCGGGAAGCTGCGCGCTGAATCCAGGAGTAATGCACAACCACACCAAGTCTCTTTTAGGTACCTTTACTGGTTGGTAGTCAGGTACACTCGGACCGGGATAGTGAAGTTGGCACTTATGGAGTTTCACAGCAAGCAGTGTTAGGCTTCCTTTCTCTACTTCTGGTGCTAAGGTCGGGTGGATATGGAATCCCTCCGGACCGGGCAGTTTGTTCAATAGAACGGATTTCACCTGGTTGTCAGCACTGAGGGCACTGTAAAAGGGTGATGATAATTCTACCTTCTTCCCTGGGCTCTCGTTGGTAGGTGCGACAGGTGAACAGGGGGCTAGACGCCCTGTGAGGTATGCTGGTTCTTCTGTGAAAGCTCGGTGGCTCTCACAGCTTTGGTTCCAGTAACCGGTTGTTAAGGAAAGAGTTGGATTAACTCTGTATTCCTGAGAGGTGATCTCCTTCTTCCTATTATCCCAATTGCAGGGATCTCCACTGGCTAACAGGCTAGCAGGGCCTAGTGTGTTCCTCATAGGGTGGAGGTTTCACACAGGCTTGCAGCTCTTGTAGCGTCTACCACACTCTGAAGTTTCTCCCTCCAAGACTCTATTTATAGGGGGAACTGGCTCAAAGTCACCAGTGGAGCTCCCCCTAGAGGCTCGGGGTGAAACCAGGTGTTCTAAGTGTTGTTTGTGTTTGTGGGTTTTGCTGTGCTGTTACTTACTCCATTTGTACTCTAAGGAATTCTGTGGTGCCCAACAGGTGCCAGGGTGCCACAGCAGCAGAGATGGAATAGTTCCCGTGGGCAGAACTGTGTTCCCCGGGGCAGTGATGGTTAAAGTCTATTGTGTAGTGTGCAGGTCTGGTGCTGGGTGCAATACACTTACTGTCCAGATGTTGCAGGAATCCTCCTTCAGTGTTGGAGCCGGCACGCTGTGGCTCTTCAGGCGTAGGGCTGCTGCAAACCTGTATGGAAGGAGTCGTGTTCAGGCAGAGAGATGCAAAGGAGTCGTGTTCAGGGTTCACCGTGTTTACTTCTCAAGTTCTCAAGTTCAGTTTACAGTTCAGTACAGTTCTTACAGTTCAGTTCAGTTACACGGGCACACTTTCCCCTCCAGGTTCCCTTTACTCTCTGCAGCCAGGTCTTTCCTACTGTGACCCCTCACTCTGTCTCTGTGTCCTTCCCAGGCTGTTGACTCTCTCTCTTTGTTCGCTTGGCTGTGTGTGACTCCGGACAGTATGGCGGTGGCTCGGACTCCTGTGAGCCCTCCGGGTTGCCACTGAGCTGCCTGTCCTTTGGGGTAGGGACCCTAACATGTAGCTGTGGTCCCCCTTCGGTTGTCTGGGGATGTCGGGTGAAACTACGGTCCCCTCTAGAGCCGACACTCTACTTCAGCCTAGCCTCCAGCAGTCCTCCCGTGTGAGGCTCTACCAGGCTCTCTCTACTATGTCTTTAAGTATCATAGGAGGGCTACTCTGCCTGCAGTCTGTCGTCTCGGCTGTAGTTCTAGGGCCCGGTATCACCGTCCCTCTCTTCCCTCACACTCCCAGGGTGCTGGCTTCGGACGTGCTTTCTCTCTGCAGCTCACACTGGCACTGTTCAGATTCTGCGCTCCTACACCCCACTTTGCCAGGACGTGTAATCCAGTCTTTACTGCTCAGCCTACCTCGGCCTACTGACTCCTTCCTCCTCCCCCTTCACTATTTCTACCTTCTGTCACCTGACTACGTGTTTGCCAACCCACTGCTCTAAACCCTACTACCCCTCGCCTGGTTAGAGTTCCTAGGCTCCGGGTTGGGTGCTGCCCTCTACTGTACGTGGGTTGTGTGGGCTGTGAGGGTGTTGATGTTCAACTGTCATCCTACCTGCCTAGCTGCAGTTCCCTTTGTGGCCTCCTGAACGCATCATTCCTCTCCACTCTCGGTGCTCTTGTAGATTGCTCCATCACTCCCTATCCCAACTTAAAGTTCCACTCCAAGCTACCCCATTTCACTACGCTGCCCCGGAGGCCCAGCTCCACCTGTAGGGAGCTTTGCCATCTCAGCCGCATTACCATCGACCTTCGGAGGACTGTGGCGGCGCTGGTGACCCATCACCAGGTACTACAGGTGGCGTCACATGACAAACTTTAATCCCCTGGACGTACACCCCTTATTGAAGTGTCACCCAGGCCACGGGCTCAGGCGCTGCCACCCGGGACATCTGCCTGAGAACACTCACTGAGCCTGATACCCGAATACCCCAGGGCCTGGGGCTCGACATGTCTTTCTGGCGTCACGAACAGGATCCTGTGCCCAGTATTACCGGGTACTGTGTGCCGTGATTTCAACTGTATTGAGTGACTGTTAAAACTACGCCGCCATTACTGCGCCGAAGAGCAGGAAGAAAGGGGGTGTGTCGACCAGTAGAGCGCGAAACTGAAGAACGCCCCTCGCTCAGCCAAGCATTCCCGAGCGCTGCGGCCTAGTCCGGAAACTCCCGAACTGTTTAACTATTTGAACATTGGCTAGAATTCACTAGGGGGGCTTCCAGCATGTTGGCCTCCTCCAGCGATGACGACAGTACGTTCGCTGACCCTAGGAATTACCCGAAACACCTATGGCTGCCTCCAGTAGTACTGCCAGCGCCATCGACGCACCGGGTGCAGTCGCCCCGATCATGCCGATCTCACTCCCATACATTCCGGTGCTAAGTGGTTGCCCCAGTATGATGGACGCCCTGATATATTGGATGCTATTAGGAGAAAAATCACTAGTGTCCTGGACATGTATACGATGACCAGTCAGTAGCCCGCTGTGGTACTCGGACAGTTAACTGGCGCAGCAGAGAAAGAGAGTGAGTCCTGGTCTGTTGCTGAACGGAGATCAGCGGCCACTATGTTTGACAAATTGAGAGCTACTTTCGAGGAGTGCAATGAGGCTGATATATCCATGCGCTTTCATCACTGTTACCAGAATCCAGGAGATGATATCAGAGCTTACATTTGGTGCCTAGAGGAAGCATTGCACGCCCTTAAACATGTCAGCCCTGCCAGTGTACCCGATTAGAATAAACTCTTGATTGAACAATTCACCTGGGGACTGCTATCCCCCGAGGACAATAAGACTGAGCGACCCGGAAGCTGACTTGAACACCCTGAATAAAATGGCCATAAAAGGGTTACGGCCAGTAGAGACCCATGAAGCTGCCATCAAACGGTGGTGCAGTGGTGAGGCGCAGGCTACCCCGAAACCAGTACCTGTGTCTGCAGCCACACACAACGTACAATCTGCTCAGCCTGACAAGTATGACTCCCTGCATGCTGAGATGCGTGCTGAAATGCTCCAGATGAGCAAAAATATAACAAAATTGATGGAAGCTCTACAGTTGCAACAGAGCCACCAGCCAGCACCAAGACCCCAGCCCCAACTCCAAGGGGAAAGTTCAACATAAAAGTCTCTGCATATTCAGCTCAAAAACACGGGGACACGCTCATTATTCAGGGGTTGCAAAAAGAAAGGCAAAAATAAAGGGGCATGGTTTCTGAGTAAGGGGCTATATACAATGCAATGTCTCTTCTGCCGGAGTCTATTGCTGGTGAGAAACTCTGATGGCAAACCAGCCTAAGGGGCCTGGATAGCATTCAAAGGTAACCTGCTCACCTCGGTTTAAATCTCGATCCGGGTGTCCTCGCCGCAGGTACGACTCTACGTAGCGTCGTGCAAAGAATATATCGTCTTAAAGTCCGGGTTCTCTGAGGAATCCCCATCCTTCTTCCTGGTGAACTGACACTACGGTTCTGTATCGGCGCAACTCCACTCGAAGTGGGGGCTGTGATCTCGCCTCGTCCAGAAGTCGCCGTGTAGCCTGCTCTTTCTGGAACCATTCCTCTCAACGTCGCTGTCTTGCCACTTGGTCTCTTTCATTTAAAGATGACTGGGATAATTGGTACTGAGGTGGTGGTGAGTTGCCAGTTGGGACTCTGGACGACACTCTTGTCTCTGCTGAGCTCACAACGGTAGAGGTGTAGGGGTTCCTAGCTGCTGCCGCTGCCATGCGGTCCACCACGCAGCTTCTGGGGTGCTCCCTCCTGAGGCTCCTTCTATGTCCTCCGGTTCCTCTAAGTCAATCTCTTCTTTAATGATGATGGTTGCCCTAAAGCCAAATTGGATATAATTCCACACCAAACATATAAAAGGGGGTGGACAAAAGTATTGGCACTGTTAGAAAAATCATGTGATGCTTCTCTAATTTGTGTACTTAACAGCACCTGTAACTTACCTGTGGCACCTAACAGGTGTTGGCAATAGCTAAATCACACTTGCAGCCAGTTGACATGGATTAAAGTTGACTCAACCTCTGTCCTGTGTCCTTGTGTGTACCACATTGAGCATGGAGAAAAGAAAGAAGACCAAAGAACTGTCTGAGGACTTGAGAAACCAAATTGTGAGGAAGCATGAGCAATCTCAAGGCTACAAGTCCATCTCCAAAGACCTGAATGTTCCTGTGTCTACCGTGCATAGTGTCATCAAGAAGTTTAATGCCCATGGCACTGTGGCTAACCACCCTAGATGTGGACGTAAAAGAAAAATTGACGAGAGATTTCAACGCAAGATTGTGCGGATGGTGGATAAAGAACCTCGACTAACATCCAAACAAGTTCAAGCTGCCCTGCAGTCCGAGGGTACAACAGTGTCAACCCGTACTATCCGTCGGCGTCTGAATGAAAAGGGACTGTATGGTAGGAGACCCAGGAG